>SNQJ01S0015099.1:147376-175348 GCA_010110895.2 Picea sitchensis | reverse complement strand
AACCAACCAAAGTGATAGTAATAGCATAAACTCAATATAAACCTATGTATGTGATCAAGGAATCATACAATAAAACACAACAAGATTTATAGGAAAGAATCATATTAAATGTGAAAGAGAGATTACAACCATGGCCTTGATGTTGTAAGGTCCCTTCCAATTGTCCTTCATTCCCTACACACTTCCATTCCAAGAATTTTGAGAGCACAGATCTGATAATATTCACAATCTATCTTGACAAAGGAAAAACTCAAAGACAAGCTAATAATTCCAAGCCAAATCCAACTTAGCCCTTCTCCATGAGAGCTCCTCTCCTTTTATAAGCTGAAGAGGATAAGGTGAGGAGGTTAGGATGATCTCACTAAATCATGAAAGCGAGTAAGATCCAAACCATTCAGATGCCACCTCACCATGGAAGTTTATCCTTCTAGAAGATTCGAGAAAACGCTCATTTTTCCCACGTGTAAGCATTCTCGCACCCTGCCTATAGAGAAGACTGTGAACTCCTAGTGACCTAGCTATGATGCAGCCTATGAGAATCAGGCACTCTCGCACCCTAGCTATAATGTAGCCTGCGAACTTCCTTTTTTATAGGGTTTTTACAAAGGAAAATGCAACTTCTTTTCTCAGGAAAAGTTCTTCTCCCTTCCTTATTCAGGAACTCAGGCCACTGACCCCTCCAAAGGAAACAGATAGGTTTACATCATTAACGGTCATAGGGATGACGAAAATAATGTGTAACAGTAAATTCAACCCTTTTACCTGTTTGAGTGATCTGATAAACTCAGAGTAGACTTATAGAAAGCTTTGGAACATGTAAAACATTCTTAAAACTTCCATTAGAGAGTTCCACTCTTCCCTCTCCTACAACTGCTATTGGAGTATCATCCCCCATGAGAATAGGAGGTTCAGAGCATGAACTCAAAGAAGTACAAACTTCCTCTTTAGCTTCCATATGATGTGATGCACCATAATCTATAATCCATGAATCAAATGAGGAATTAATTGCAACCAGAACATGATGATTTTCTTAGGCGCATGTTCTTCTTCCTTCTTCTTCTTGGCTCCTTCAGGAATGAAGTCTCCAAGGTTATTCTTCTGAAGTACCTGTGTCATAAGATTGATCTGCTTCTTCACGCATGTGTATTCTTTATTATTTGATTTATTGCAATATGTGGACTTCTTTCCCTTCTTCTTCTTCCGTTTGGAATTTTAAGAATATTTGGAACCTCAAGAATCCTTGAAGGGTTTGGAATATCCCTCCTTCTTTGACTCTGGATGTAATAGCTCCTTTCGTTTCTACTTTGATTTTTGATTGGATGACCCTTTTCCATCATACATGGTGAGTGCATTTTCTTTGGGATATTTCATGAGGCCCATCTGTATGAGTTTTGTCTACTCTTGTGTGAGAGACTCAATGAACTGAGCCATCGTAGGCATTTTCCAATTTGCTCCCAAAAGACATCTGCCAGAATGGAAATTGGAGACATATACAATGTATTATGGTCCTATCTTGGTCAATATTGTTAGAATAAGTTGTTTCTCTTGTGTATACTTGTAAATACCACATTCACCTAATTTCAATATCAAAGATTTAAATTTAGTAAAGAAATCCTGTATATTATCAAAACTTTTAGGGTCTAAGGTATTCAAATCTACCTCAAGCATATGACCTCTCATCTCATCCTTCTTTGAGTCCTTCCAAGATGGTCCATATCTTTTTTGGAATCTTGCATGCAGCAACATGAAACCATAAATCAATGGAGATTAACTCAAGAAGTATTCTTGTGGCCTCATCCTTATGGTTCACCCATCTGGTCTTCTCAAGCGCTGATGTAGTATCTGTTTCTGTCACCATCGTCAAATTATAAAGTCCTTTTCTTTTGATTTGGAATGAGGCCTTCAAATTCCATTCAAAATAGTTGTATGGTGTGAGTATTATCACCATAATTGATAGAAGAATTTGCATCATCTCCATCCCAACTATTGATTCTGAAAAGATCCTGAAAACCCAGATCGTGGATTTCGAAATATGACTGACGGTTCTATGAAAAATATATATATGATAAAACAACTATATCTCCTAAAATACGATGTGGGTTTTGAATATTTTTGGTGAGCATGAGCATCCTTATTTCATACATCTCTAGTCAAAATTTCAGCCCGACCTAGATCGTGGATTTCAAGATATGGTTGTTTTACTGCAGAAAACCAATTTTCTTGAGTGTCTCACCCTGGCAATGGGCAGACTGAGAGAACATCGCACCCTAGTGAAGGATACATTGCGACTATGTCACACCATAACAATGGATAGGCTGTGTGGATTTAATGAAACTAAATGTCGCACCCTGGTGAAGAATACAATGCGACAATGTCGCACCTTGGATGTGTATAAGCTGGGTCGATTCCTGATTTTTTTTTTCATAAGTTTGAGTGAGATCGTCGCACCCTAGAAATGGATAGACTTTGTTGATTCCAATTGTCACAACTTTCGATAGGGATAGGATGCGAATCTAGTGGAAACTAGGTTTAATCAATAATTAAATCCTCTTTTGCTCTTCTCTGGCTTGTCTAGGTTGCTCCAAGCAGCTTGGCTCTGATACCATGTCAGTGTTTCATGGAAACCTCGACAGGAAGAGATACCATGGCTCTGATACCATGTCAGTGTTTCATGGAGACCAAGCTAAAACATACACAAACAAATCTTATCAAGAAAAGGAAGAGAGATACAATATGAAGAATGAGAATCAATCTATATTATGATCTATTCAATGAGTGAGTGATATTCACTCATATCGGCAATGACATTCTATAATTAATAAAAAGAGAAGAAGCAGTGAAATGCAATGAGATTTTCTTAGGAATGCATGCGTAATAGTGATGGTCTAAAAATAGAAAGTATAAAATATAACTAACTCTAGTGAGATTTAGTAGGAAATATAAAAGTACGGAAAATCTCTAGTACACTCCCATTGAACTAGTGAGTCAGAAATAGAAATCTCCAACAATCGTTACATGCATAAAACCATAGTCTCATTCTATAAGGAGTCTTTGACACTGGGGCTTCTCGAGTCATTAAATTTATAGATAAATCAATATCTCTCTTTGGGGGTAGTCCTGGTACCTCCTTGAACACATCTTCAAAATCTTCCAGGACTGCATGATCTTCCAAAATTGGCGCCTTATCTTTAGGTGTCTCTTCCATATGAGATGCAAATATTTGACACCCTTTTCTGTAACATTTCTTCAACTACAATGTTGAAATTTCTCTGATGGTTACTTCCCTGGGAATTCCCTGCACTTTCCTTAGGTTCCCTTCCTCATCCAAGCAAGTAAATGCCTTGTTATGATAGTCTAGGATAGCATGATGTTGTTCCAACCAATCCATCCCAATTAGACAGTCATAGGAACCTAAAGGAAAGATGTTCAAATCTGCCTTGGTGTTCATACCATTCATGTCCATAAGACATGACTTAACCATCTCATTAAATTTTCTTTTGGCTCCGGTAGCTAGCTGCACCAATCAATATTTTCCATGCTTGCTTCTTGGCAAATGCAAACTTTCCACCATCTTAGGATCTATATAACTATGACTAGATCCTGAATCAATTAAAATAACAATGGTTTGGTTGTTGATCATACCTTTCACTTCAATCATATGTAACTGATACTCTTCTTGCTTATTGTCCAGGGCTGCATAGATCCTTGGTACATTTCTGCCCATGTCCTCCACTATTTTAGCTTGTTGTACATTGTGAACAGTTCTCAATTTTTCACCTCTGTGAGGACAATCTATGAACATATGATCTCCTTTACAACCCAAACATTGAATAGGTGGTTGCCTTGGCCTTTGACCCCCTGTTTCAATCGTTCTGGGTTCTCTAGAAGTTGGTTGTCCCTGAGTATTATTTCTGAAGAATGGTGGCTTAGTTCCCTTCTTCCTTTGATCCATCTTGAATTTCTTTTTTTCTTCCCAATATTTTTGGAAAGTTGGCCTTGATTTTTTATGATCATATAGGCATTTAGCTCACCTTATGGTCTCCTCCAATGTCTTGAGATCATCATACTATATTTTGTCACTGATGAATGATGGAAATCCACTCAAATACATTTGAATCTTAACTGTATCATCCTTGATGAAAAAAACATTCTTCAATAGTTCTAAAAACCTTCTCTCATATTCATCTATGGTCATACTCCCAAGATTGAGTTCAAAGACCTATTTCATTTTCTTGTCATAGTATCTCTCAGTCAAGTATTTCTTCTCAAAATACTTCTTGAATTCCCTCAAAGTAACACTTTTCTCTTTAATGTGTTTCACCTGCACAAGATAATCCCACCACATGGATGCCTTTTCCTTGAGTTGATAGATGGAAATTCTACCTTCTTCATGAGAAGAATAATGATGTAATTGAAAATAATTTCTCATGCCCAACAACCATGTCTCTGCATCTTCATCCTTCTTGTGCTCACCATCAAATGTAGGAGGTTTGATTTTGTTCATTTCTCCTCGCAGTTCATCCACCCCAGAACTCTTATGCTTCTTGATAGGGGATGGACTCGAGATGATGTCTGCTCTCTTATTGGAATGCCTCGAAGAGTGGTGGTGATGTCTAGTAACACTTCTTGTTCTTCTTTTCTCATCAGGAGACTTGCGACTTCCTGATTTGCTTGAGCCACTCTTCTTATCCAATTTATTTTCTATTTTATTCAAGATCTGCATTAAATTCATGTTGAAGTCATCCTGTTTCTCCTTGGCTCTCATAATCCTTTCATTATCAGATTTATGGCTTTGGACATCCTTCTGCAAATTTTTAATGGTCTGTACCATATTCGTGTTTTCATCCCTTCCTTCTCCATGTCCATTGGAGTTTGTTCCTTCAATGCCCAAATGAACATCCATCCCTCTGATCTCAAATTCATGGGTATAATTTCCTTGTAAATATTCTATTCCTCTAGTCTCTATGTTGATCCTGATCTGATCTAGTTGTTGTTAACTCTGCAAAATCTGCAGCCAACAAAATTTTGTCAGGCTAACTGACTCAAGAATTTCATGAAAAATATGAACCATTTTGGTTCAATAATATATCAGAATTAATTCTTCTGATTTCCTAGAAAATTGAATTCCCATATCATTTTTTTGGGTGTACATTTAGATTCCCCTATCCAAGATATTTCCAACGCCTTTTCCCATGCTCAATTCTGAGTCTTGAGTAGAAAGTTATGGTTATTTCAACACAAAATCGCGCTGTAATTATGCATTTTTACACCTACTCCTTTGAAGTTTTCATATAATCTCAATTGGATTTCTTCATATACATATTCTGGACATTCTATCCAAGTTTCACCTTTTTCTGGGTTTCAAGCTGCTAGTTACAGCCTGCTGAAGTTCTAGGCCAATTCGTGTTTATGATCTAGAATGCTACAAGTACCTTATTTTCCATCTTAAACATTTTTAACATGCCCATAAATTTAATTGAGCTCTGGAAATGTATCCTATGGTTCAATATATTTTCATTGACTGATCCTACGCCTCAATCTGATTTTGGAGCAGAAAGTTATGGCTCTTGGAAGTTAGATGGGTCTTAAATTTTACTCTCCACTGTTTGTGCTGTAACTTTCTCATAAAAGCTCCGTTTGACGAACGGTTTACACCATTAGAAATATCTCTCTGAGCTCTTTTATTTGAGTTGTAGAGACAAAGTGTACCTTAGTACACTCTTTACACTCCATTCTCGTGGTTTTTGCATTGCTAAAAACGCTCTTAAGGGCCTAAAAAATGCGCTGCAAAAAGATGACATTCAAATAGTATAAAATGTCATGGAATTTCGTTGTTTTTCACCATCCAAACGACTTCTCGCACACAAATTTCAACCTGTACACCCATATTTACCATACACAACACCACAAGGTAAATCATGCTCCGCACACTTATAACCACTGTGCATCACTTCTCTGTCGTGCCAATAACTTGCGTGCACTACTTTTTTGTCACGCACCAATATCCATCGCACACAGTTTTGGTTCTTGCACTATTACCTGTTGCGCACAATTTTTATATTGTGTGATGGTATTCTGCACGCAATTCACTCTATGTGCTGCATCATTCCAAGGTTTAGTATGCCCCCACCGCGCACTAGCACTCCGCACGGACCATTAACTAAACTGTTGCATGACAACATATCCCCACATTGTGCGCGCATCAACCAAACTCCTCTGTGCTCTGCCAATACTGCACACACTATGTGTGCCATTAATATGTGTGTGTACACTGCACACACCTCATTATGTGTATGCACACTACGCAATGCTAAATTTAGCGCGCGCAATCGCACACCAACGTTTTTCTGCGCGGCGCCAAAATTCCGCACACCAACATTTTTCCGCGCGGCGCCAAAATTTAGCACACACACTCGTACACCAACATTCTTCCGCACGGTGCCAAAATATAGTGCGCACACCCGCACACCAACATTTTTCCATGTGGTATCAAATTTCTACATATCACAAGATTTTCACTGCGCATCATGCATTTTTAGTGCGCCCACCTGCACACACTCATTTTTATGCACATCAATTTCCTCATGAATTCCACTGCAGAAATTGGGGATTTTTCCTAAATTTTTCCCAATTTATACCATAGACATTATGAAACTATGAAATTCATTCAATTTCACCCCGATAACACCAGTACAACCTCTGCAACAAAAAATCGTCGTGGGTTGACATTTCTGGAACGAATTTACCCAAAATCAATTCATGAATTGAAAATTTTATTTACTAATCTCGCTCCATCTGTCATGGCTTCATTGTAACTTCAAATTCGACCAATTTCAGGTTTGAATTTGGTAGAAAAGATATTAAACCAATAATATCTCACCCCTTGGCCAGATTTCTCCATTTTCTCATGAATTTAACAACAAGAATTGGGGCTTTTCCCAATTCCACGTCGTTTCTCCTAAACTTTACCATGGACGCTCTATGACTTGAAATTTGGCCACATTGAAATCAAGCCCTGTGAAATTTCACTTCAAATCAACTTGCTCGGCCCATCTAGGCTCAGTGTTGAAAAATGAAGCTCTGATACTGTATTGTAACATCCCCGGCCACCCAGGCCCGGCCACGATACACCAGAGAACTCTTTCATTCTCTTTGCGGAACATATTGTAACATACCCATCTTACCAACTGAACTATGCCACATAAATTTTACGAACGTCATGCAATTAAAACATATACACACAGAAATCTTGCATAACTTTTTATATAAAACGTAAACAGAAAAATACAATCTGTAAAAGAATGAATTCATACTGAAATAATCGTAAACATAAACATGCAACATATACAGGAAATATCCATAAATATAAAGACAGTTACAACCACATATAGGATAAACCCATAAAATTAAACATGTAAATAATAATGCAACACATAAATTTATCACACAATTGACACTTATCTTGGTAAGAATATCACCAACTGCATGCATACCTTCGACGAACCTCCTAGCCTTAGACCACACTGCTCATCACTCTCAGCAGTGGGTCACCCCCAAGCTGGGACTAAACTCCACCCGGGTAAAGGGATTCCTAACCAAGCTAATGGCTCATAGACAACAGGGAAGACTCCGTCACAGGTGCCAAATCAAACTAACAACCTACAGTCCCTCATTCCCCACATGCATGTCCCAGCCCATGAAGTGTTCCCCTTCTCTTCTCAATAGTCCTTCGGTTGCCCCACTTCCTTTCCGGGCTTCAACAACAGGCTGTACAAGAAGTCTCAGAGCCCTGTAGATGTAGTTTAGCACCTTCAGGAAAACAATTCCCAACAATTCTCTCACCCAGAGAGAAATTGCACATGGGCCTGAAAACCCACCTCTTCGATATCCCATGGGCCTGACAACCCACTTCTTCAGTCCAGATCCCAAGCTAACCAGCTACACAAACAATTATGGTTACGGATCCAAGTTCAGGTATAGTGACAGGAATGTATGAAGGATAATTGACTGCGTGAGTGAAATGGTCATGGAATCATGGCTGAATGCTGGAAGGAAATGATGGCAAGAATCCCCGAAAATGAACTAAGTCCAAACAATATGTATGCATGTCCCCAACTTGACACTTGTCATGTTGGTAGCTACTTTGGCCCACTTGTCCCCAACTTTAGAACTTAGGATAAAACAATTTCCCATACTTCATGATTGAAGGAATATTAATATAATATTCCTTTTTGGCTTAAGCTCACTAGCTTAGCCCCTTTTCCTCAACTTTTATCCCCCCCCCACTTTCCATAACTAGTGGAGTGTAGTCCCCCATAGTATTTTATCATGGCCGGTCTGTACGCAACGATGCATTTTATATTAATGCTAATACATATACAAAAGTAGGCGCACTGGCCTTTAACATATAGGCTCTCTAGCCTAATAATCACAAAACTGGTTCACCAACCTATAAAACACAACATATACACAAAGGCTCCCTGGCCTCAAAATCGTGCGCACTTAATTTGTTGCGCACGATATCCAAGAATGTGCACCCTTCATCATTTTACTGCACAATACATGTGCGCACTATGCCATGAAGGTGAATACAAAAATGATATAAAACAACTCACCAACTTAAGTACATTTTCATTTACATTTACAATTGGGTTCGGCATAGGGATATTACATATGGAATCTTTCTAGAAAAGGTCTTGATTTTTTTAAACAATAGCTTGACAGAGTCCCCGAGAATGGAAAAAGAACCCTGCTCTGGATAGACAACATTATGGGCAAACCTCCTCTTGAAAAAACAATGGAATTAACAGAGTTTCAGGAGTGGCTTTCCCAGCTCGGGATGCATAGTCTAGCAGACATCTCTGCTTGGGACAAAGATGGTTTCTGGGTGGATTGGGTTTTCCCTAACCTACCAGCACATCTAGTCCACCAGAAACACCTTCTCCTTCATGTGCTGAAGGGTTCAACTCCTGTAAGTATCCATGGCGCTGATATTTGGAGCTGGGGGGAGATAGGCATATACACACCTTCTCAAGGATACACAACTCTACAAATCCACCACCCCCCACTCAATAACCCTGCAAATAGGAAGCAATTTTGGGACAACTACGACCTCCCAAAGATCAACATTTTCACATGGGTGATCCTGCACAAGCGTGTGCTGGCTGGAGAAAACTTAGAAAAACGTGGCATCCATGGCCCACATAGATGCATTTTATGCCGTATGGACCCGTAAGGTATAGACCATCTCTTCATGGGCTGTCTATTTTCCCAATCAGTCTGGACTCATGTGCTCCAAGGTCTCAATGTGATCGCTCCCTCCCAGATCACAGTTGGCACTCTCTTTGTCTCTTGGAAAGATCGGTATCCAAGGGTGATAAAAAAAAAATCAATGTGGAACCGGGCCTGGTCTTCCATCCCCAAGTTCATATGCTGGAAGATCTGGCTTGCAAGAAATGGTATTATTTTTAATAACATAGTGCATACTCCTTTGACAGTAGCGGCCAAAGCCAAGGCATATTTGCTGGAAGCCTTGGGAAATTACTTGACAAAGATTGACACCTCTCTCACTTCTGATGAAATAAATTGGATGGGTGCTCTCTTGAATCAGGGTGGGATGAAGAACATAGCTTGTCCAACTACAAATCCCACTTGGCGCATAAGAACTTCGGATGAAGAATTCCAAGCCTGGTGGAGAAAGCAAAATAAGGTAACAATCTTCTTCGACGACGCCTCCAAAGGGAATCCTGGGATTGCAGGACCAAGCAAAATTATATACTCCCATGATGGCTCCCATGAAGACAACTTCAGCTGGGGGTTAGGGAAAAGCACAAATAACCAGGCCGAAATCCTTGGGTTGTTAAAAGGACGCCAGATCGCCCAGGAACATGGAAACAAAGCTCTCCAAGTCTTCGGTGATTCAAAAATTTTGATAAAAACCTTAAATGGAGAGGATCATTTCTCCAATCTGACTCTCAAAAAGACTCTTCAGAGACTTCGAGGTTCATTACAAAGCTTCGCCTCCTTCGAATTTTATCACATCCTCTGCAACTCGAACAAAGAAGCAGACAAAAAAGGCAAATGAGGGCTGTAGGTTGCCACAAGGATATTTAAGAAAGAATGATGAGGCACCTATGTTCAGTCTCATTCTATAACTGCAAGTTTCAGTTCCATGCAATAGAAAGAAAAAAATAGATTTTACTAAGGAAAGAGATACCAAGACTATTTGTAATTCTGGTTGATTTGACCACGACGCAACCGACTCTTCTTTCAATAAAAATTATCTATTTCAGTTAAAAAACAAAATCAGAAAATATGCTTAAAATAACTCTCTGGAATGTACTTGGAGCATTACATAATCCAAAGGGAAAAACTCGATATGCGAAGGTACGCCAGGGGCATGTAAATGTAGTTTTATCATCATCTTCCGGAGCAATATGAATTTGATTATAACCGCCAAAGCCATCTAGGAAGGAAAAAACTGCTTCCTTCCTAAAGTATCAAGGACCTGATCAATAAAAGGTAAGGGAAAGTGGTCCTTCTTGGTAGATTTATTGAGTTCTATGTAGTCTACACAGATTCACCACTTCCCATTCTTCTTAGGGATGATTACTAGTGGAGATACCCACCAACTGTTTGAAATAGGATAGATGAAATCTACATCCAACCGTTTCTATAATTCTTCTTTAACAATGTCCCTGAGATGAGGATTCAATCTTAGTTGGGGTTGTCAGATGGGTCAGGCATCTTTTTCAATATAGATATGATGTGTATAGAATTGGGGATCAATTCCCTTCATGTTGAGATACTCCCAGGCAAAATCCTGTTGATATTTAGAAATGATCTGAATCAAGTTTTGTTGTTGTTGCTCATTCAAATTAGAATTAATATTCATAAATATTCCTAGTGTGATTTCAACTAAAATGTTGTTATGGACAACAGTAGTGGGAATCTGTTGGTCCATTAATTCTTCCAAAGGATCTCCCTGTGCTTCGTTATCTAAAACAAATTTTATCATCTAACAAGTTGGGTTTCCTATAATGGCTGGGATGTTGATGAAGCTATTGATCACATCATCTTCCAGTTGGTTTTTAAGCCCAAGAGCCTCTTCCAGTGTGAGAGGAGATCGTAGGTTTTCTTCTGGATATCTAGGTGGTTGCAACTACTGGTGTATGATAGGAAGGCTTGGTTTAGCTGGAGGGTACATGATAAGGTTCTTTGTAGCATTTCCTCTAGCAATTGTCATGTTGTATGTGAGACATCCTATGTATGCATCTGCTATTGCTAGCCATGGTCGTCCCAATATCAGTGGGTGCCCATCGAGTCTACTTCTTGGGTTGATAAATAGAAAATCAACTAGGTATTCCCAAGAGTCGACTGAGATTGCTATGTCTTGTAATGTTCCGACTGGTTTAACCATCGATTTATCATCCAGTTCTAACATAATTGAAGTAGGTTCAAAGGAGGTGATATCCAGGACATTAAAAGTCTCGATGGTCAGAATATTAATGGTTGCCCCCAAATCCACCAGTGTATTTGGAAGAAAACAACCCTGTATCAGAACTATTACCACGAGATTCCTTGGGTCTGTGTACTTGAATGGCTCCTGCTTCCCTAGAATAAGATAGGACAAAGTTCCTATCACGTGAACAATTGATGGATTCTTAGTTTTCCTTCCGGGATTCTTCCCACATAATTCTTTAATTTATTTTTCATAAATTGGGATATCCTGTAAATCCTGGAGGAGTGGAATTTTAACACATAGATTCTTTAGTTCCCCGACAATATCAAAGTTAGGATATACGATTGGTTTTTCTATCATTAGCCTCTCAGGAAATGGGGGAGAATAAATTACATCTTTATTAGGATTTTTTTGTTCAACTGTGTTTTCCCCCTATTTTGCTTCTTCTGTTATGGCCACGGTCGATGGTTTTATTACTGGTTGTATATCATTATTATTCTCCTATTCTTGATGAACGTTTCTTTCCTCAGGAGAAATTACACGCCATGATCTCAATTAGAGTTCGTTGCACCCTACAAAATTTGTTTCAACCTCTAAATTCTTGGCAATTTGCACGATCTGGGATGGTCTGTTATTAGGATTTGGGTTGGGTTGAGCTGGTAATTGAGGGTTTGAGGTTGAGGATTTTAGGGTAATTGAAGTGGATATTGTAAAGTGGGCTGATCTTGGGGAGCCATTCCCATGGGTTGATTTTTCATCCCCATGGGACACTGCCAGTTTTGATTCCAATTGGGGGCTTGGGTAGTTGTGCTGGTCCACTGTGAAGGATAGGGGTTGTTATTTGAATTATGCCAAAAATGGGTAGGGTATTGTAGGTTAGACCAAGAGGTATTAGAAACTGGTTGATTTGGCCAAGGTGCAATAGGATATTGTTGGGAGTACTAGGTGGGGTTAGCAAATGGTTGGCCCTGCCATGCATTTCCAGAATTATACTGTTGATTATACTGCCTAGAAAAGAAAGAAGAGGGATCTTGTAGCCTACCTGGAGGATGAGACTTCCATTGGCGATGCTGAGCCATCAGATATATCGGTTCTGTTTCCTCTTCTTCTTCTTTAAATACATATTATAGTCTTGGGAGTGATGGACATTGTTCTGTCGCATGGTCTTTGGCACAGATGGTGCAAATCTAAACCACATCCAAAGGACATTCCCTCGAACCATGTTTTTCCAATGATTGTTCTGAAATATAGCCAATGATTGTTCTGCTTCTGCTTGTTTTTGTTTAACCTTTAGAGCATATAATTGTGTAGTCAAAGTGCTAAAAATGTTTGTTTTAAAATTTTCTAAAAGATTACCAACTTCTTCTCGAGTGACACTCCTGCTAGTAATGTTGCTACTTATGGCTATGGGAGCCTCTATTCCTGATCTAGTTCGTGTACTCCCGCGTGAACACCTGATGCACAATTGGACAATATCATCATATATTTCTTGGTAAATGTCACCTTTTCCCATTAAATTCAATGTTTCTACCCATTCATCCTTCATACCTTTTATTAGAGTGGCTTTAAGTACCTCACCTGGTAGTGCACCGTAAGGTGATCTCTGCAAGTTATATTGAAACTTTTCAATACATTCATCTAATGTTTCATTTTCTTTTGCAGTCATTTTAAATATTTGATCTTTATATCCCTAGTTCTACAATAATCTTGTTATTTCGTAAGGAAGGCTTGTTCCATTTCATCCCATGAATTTATAGCTCCTCCTCCTAGTCCCATAAACCATTGTAAAGTTGCTCCTTTCAAGGTGGAAGGAAATAGTTTCAGTTTCTGGGGTTCAAAGGTGTATTCATAGCCTCTACACAGGACATCAAACTCGAATAAGAACGCGTCAGAGTGCTCTGACATCAATCCATGAAAGGTTGGAAGATTTTGTAGTGGAATGGCTTTCATTGGGGTATTAGCAACCAGATCAACTATAGGATATTCCAAAGTGGAAGTCTGGGTTCATGGTTGATTTGGCTGCGCCATTTGGTAAAAAATATGCCAATAGCCTTCAAGGATTTCTTGGTCCGGGTGTTCTATTCGGGGTGGTTGATTATTTGGTCCCTTAGGAGATTTAATTGCGCTACCTATATCTAGGATTTTAGGTGGTCCTTCTCCTATCAGAATCACAGGAAATCCAGATTTAGATGGTGGGTTTGCCTCAACAATTCCATTGGTCTCCCCTTCTCCTTATTTTAAATTACAAGAATTTCCCTCATCTAAAGGACTGTAAAGTGGAGTATGTGTATTTTGGAAACTTTGTTTAGTCCCTTTAGTTCCGCTATGAACCTCAACATGAGTTGCAGTTGGTGAATTTGCTGCTTGAGGGATCCGAGTATAACCTTTTTGAGGTCCAACCGAGGCTTGAGATTCAGCTTTTCGGATGATTACGTCTATGAAAGTGCTCCTTCGAGGGGGCACTGGGCCCTGGGATTTTGTAGTTTTTGGTGGGGGTTTTAATTTTTCAGGTTCTTTCTTCTTAGTCATACACACAAACACAAATTCTATGCACCTATATAACCTCTATGCATCAACTGAAGGTAGGTGTTGGAAAAATCATTTTACTTGTTGCCTATGTAGGTTCTTACTTTCCATTTTCAATACCTCATCCTTCAGAGATGAAACCTATGCTATCTTTGACATTCTCCCCAGCAATGACAACAAAATGTTGGGCTCTAAAGATTTCCTAAAAACAACCTTAGTCTGACATTAATTTATCAACTGAGGATTCGTCTTTTGTTTCAAGAATATCAACAAAGTCTATGCAGATAACTGTAGAGGTTTAAATCATGTAGATAATTCAGTTAAAGCAAATTTGAGTCTATCTAGTTTACTGCAATAATCTAGTCTTCAAACATTCATTAAAAACTCTTAAACAAATAACTCACTTAACATAATTGTAATCTGATTGATAACACACCACGAATCAAAACATAAATCAATTTGTTGAATTCATATAACTAAGAAACGATAATTTAATCTGTGAAAACACTTAATGAATCAATCTATCTATGAATATTTAACCTGTTGGAAAAGAACAACAACTTATTGTAAAATTAAGAAGGAACAACAAATGTGAATTTAAGCGAAAGGAACAACAAATGTGAATTTGATAAAAGGAACAATGTATGCGAAAATGAAAGGAATCCACAAGAAATAAACTAGCAGTAATTGGAAATGGAACACCAATCGATAATCTTTAAATGAAACATCTATCCTCTGCAAATGAACATCATAACTAATTCACAAAAGAGTAAACACACTCATGAATTTATCTTAATCGTTGCAAGGAAATTCAAATCACAAAAATGAAATAGAATTGATACGATTACAGATGATACAATAACTCCTTCTGACTGGGCCCATGGTCTTCATAAGGTACTTCTCCTAAAAACTCATTACACAAAGATGATCAAAACGCTCAAGGCTTACATTAATTCCATAACTGGTAAATAATTTACAATGGACTGCTTGTACAGAGAAATTAAGAGATCTGAATGTTTGATTGAATTTCTTGGATATCTGTCTATTGTTCATCATCCTCTATATATTACAATGACATGAGTAAATTAAGTTATCCTGAGAATTGAGAGATCCTCAGGATTTCTTTTACTATTTATGAAGATTACAAAATAGAGAGTCAATCTTCCTCTAAACTGCTTTGCACCTGATTCCTTTGATATTTAATGGCTTATGTATCTTTAGGATCTCTTTAATTATCTCGAGGTAACAACAATTGTCCATTTATTCAATAAAATCAAACAATTCAAACCAAAATTCAGAAATTATCTAATATCATTCAATAACATTTCTAGAATACTTTTTAATTATTTTATTTCCTAATTAATTCTAATCAATAGAAAAGTCAATCAAGAATATATCATAAACCATGGTAATAAGGAGGATATTTGTACCTTTTTCTCAACTCAACAGTATGCTCAAGTCGAAGGAGTGTAATTTGAAGAAATTGTTGCTCCTGTTGCAAGAATCAAAGATATCAGTATGTTTTTGGCTTTTGCATGCTATAGAAAATTCAAAGTACACCATATGGATGTCAAATCATAATTTTTGAATGGTGATCTTGAGGAAGAAGTTTATGTGGATCAACCAGAAGGTTTTTTGCTAACTGACAAAAATGATTATGTTTGTCACTTAAATAAAGTTCTGTATGGGCTAAAACAAGCTCCAAGAGCTTGGTATTATAGACTCGACAAGTATATGCACCAGAAATGTTTTAAAAAGGGAACAAATGATAGTAACTTATACATCAAGGCTGAAGGTATTGACCCGTTAATTATCGTATTCTATGTTGATGACATTATTTTTTTATAGTAACATTGAACTAATGAGTAAGAACTTTGCAGCTGCAATGAAACAAGCGTTTGATATGTCCATGTTAGGATAACTCTCCTTCTTTCTCGCTTATATATTCATCAATAAAAAATAAAAAAAATTATTTCGAAAGGAAAATATCTCAAGGAAATATTGAAGAAGTTTGGCATGGAAAATTGCACACCAGTAAGCACTCCCATGACTACCAGTTGCAAACTTAACAAAGATGACGATGCTCTAGAAATATATCAAACCATGTACAGGTCCACGATAGGAAGTTTTATTTATCTTACAGATTCAAGGCCTACCATCATGCAAGATTTTGATTTGGTAGGCAAGTTTCAATCCAATCCCAAGGAAACTCATATTCCTGTGGTCAAACGAATATTAAGGTACTTGCAAGTCACTATTTATTATGGATTGTGGTATTCAAAAAACACGAACTACATTCTTAGAGATTATATAGATGCATATTGGGAAGAAAGTATTGGTGATTGAAAAATCACTAGTGGAGGTGCATTTTTCCAAGGAAATTGTTTAATATCCTGGATCAGCAAGAAACAAACTTTCATTTCCCTCTCTACAGCTGAAGCATAGTATATTGTTGTAGCATCCTTTTGTACACACATATTGTGGATAAATACCAATCTCAAGGATATTCAATTTCCTTTTGATCAACATGTTTCTATCATGTGAAAAAATACAAGTGCTATTAATCTCTCCAAAAATCGTGTTCAACACTCTAAAACTAGTCATATCCCCATCAAGTATCACTTTATCATAGAACATGTTCAGGATCAGGTGGTTAAATTAGAATATGTTCCTTCCAAAGAGTAGATTACATATATATTTACCAAGCCATTTCCTAGGGAATCCTTTGAGTACCTCAAAGAGAAGTTGGGAGTCCTTCCCACTCCCCATTCATGCGCATAAATCTTCATGACATGTTGGAGGATGTTGAAAGGCCTGTCCAACCTTAGGGGGAACAACGCAAGAAATTGAGCAGTAGGAACTACAACATTCTGAAAGGGAGAGTCACTCTCAGGATGTGCACAGTCAAAAGGATAGTTCACTTTTCCATTGATGTCAAAGGGGGAGAAATATACAACTACGACAAAGAGGATCATTCAACAAGGCAGAGTGAAGGCCAGAGGAACACACCGACAGGGGGAGCATCTCAAAAACAAGAGTTTCCATCAATGAAAAAGGGCGAGTTTGTTGAGAATATTTTTATCATTGATTTCAACATGGAACTCAAGTAAAGGAAGTGCATAGAAGACTTGCAGAGGAAGTGCACGAAAGACTTCCAGAGGAAGTGCACAGAAGGATACTTTCTACTATACTATTGTATATTCACATGAAATGGAACACCTAGAAAAAATCATGAAAGGTTGAAAAAAAAGTGCAGTAGAAGGATTAAAGGATGAAGGGATCAATGACAAAAAAGTATCATAAAAGAGATTGAGTATGCCAAGAATGTGTGCAGAATAGGAGGATAACCTATGACATAGTTCATAAGTGAAGTGGAAATTGACAAATTCCCTTGTCCACGATCACATAATGACTTAGAGGATGTCTATGCCACAACACAACGATATTTTGAGCAAGCGACAAGTGATAGAGTGA
This sequence comes from Picea sitchensis, assembly GCA_010110895.2. NCBI lineage: Eukaryota > Viridiplantae > Streptophyta > Pinopsida > Pinales > Pinaceae > Picea > Picea sitchensis. The sequence continues at coordinate 157,887 of SNQJ01S0015099.1, read as the reverse complement.
ACAATGACTGAGTGTGTGGATTGTGAAGATAAAAATATGCAGGGTGCCTTGAGTTGAGACGACGAATGGTATAGTGGAATGTGACGAGATGAAGTCCAAAGTAGAATGTGAAAGAACAAGTCACCAGGGGAAATTACAGTTTAATGGGGTGGTTTAGTAAGCACACTATAGGAAAAGTGCGATAGGATGAATACTTGTGACTTTAGTCTTTCTCTATCTACACAGTGGATGCTTTGTACACTAGAATGAAATTATTGCCTCATTCTTCACAATATGCTCAGATAATCAAGAGCACAGTCATAGGAAGAATTGGTCCATTTGGTTTAGTCAAAGTTTGTCCACAATGTAATGGGCATGCATCCACATACCTTATTTAGACAAAATGGTAAATGATAGGATTTTTATATGGTCAAAATATGTCCACAATAGAATTGTTATACCTTATTTAGACAAAATTGTAACTAACAATATTTTGATGTGGGCAAAGTTTGTCCACATTGTAACTGTTACACATCCACATACAAGAAGGTGAACTCACTAGGATTGGTGTCCTCATTTTTGTAATATATTGGTTCCTAAGAGGATCAGTGTACTCATTATCTATGACATGTTGGTTCCTGAGAAGATTGGTGTCCTCGTTATCTATGACAAGTGGTGTTGGACCTTGACCAAGTTTTGAGGAATACTTGGTCATATTTGACCATTTTTGGTACTCTGACATCCAGTCAGAGAAGGAGCACATGGCGAAGAGGAGATCACGGGATCCCCACCCCTTTTTAGGGATTTTTTGGCTTTTGGGGAATATTGTAATGGGAAAGGGATATCGGCCCTTATTTAGGCCTTTTGTATGTATAAATAGAAGGGTAGGAGATAGTGATGTAGTACATCTGTGTGATGTATGAATGAAAGCTTAGTGCTAGTATTTGGATCCGTGTGATCGGATGTATCTTAGAGTACTCTGTGCATGAGATTGAAGAGCTAAGTGTAGGTTGTTATAGTCTGTTGCTGAAGAGAAAGGAAGAAGGATCTAGCGAGCTATGCAGATCTTATGTCCTATGCAAAGTAAGGGTCATTAAAGCTTTGTACTGTAACTACTTGACCAAGATAATATAAAGAAGACTTTGTGGATGTAGCCCCAGGGTGGGGGTGAACCACGGTAACTGTGTGTATATTTTTTTATGCTTCTCTCTTATGTATGTATCTCTTTCTTCGCTAAGTGCTTGATGTGATTATGTAGATCTAGTTATGCTCTGTGCTGATGATATGTGAATAAATGTTAGATCTGATATATAAGATGCTTAGTGCTTGATCTGTTGAATCTAACCTATGTTTATGTGGCTAAGCACTGAATAATATTTAGTATAAGTACTCATTGCAATGCTCTGTGCTTCTATGAAGTGTATTAATGAATGTATGTTAAGGAATAACTGATGCTAAGTGCGCTGTAAGAAAGATAATCACAGATCAATGTCCCAGCTAAGGTTGCAGACACCTGAGTCCTGCAACCACCCCTGCCTCTTCCTCGGGTGAGACTTCATCTACTTTGCAGGTGTTGCCGAAAGGGCCAGTAGTTAGGGATTTGTTGGTGCGCTCTTGAGCGTTGAACCCTGGGTCTGCCCTTGTGCCAACAAATGGTTCTGTTTCCAGGACCTGGAACTGTGATTACTGGGAACTGAAGAAGAAGAAGCTTTGTGCGAACTAAGTTATGTGCGTAGATCTGTTTCCCTAGTGCGCAATGTTCTATTTGACCTGTGAAGCTTTGTGCCGAGAAAAAGAGGTCAGATATGAAGGGAAAGGGTCAGATCTGCAGAAAAAGAGGTCAGATATGAATAAGAAAAGTTGAGATATGCAAAAAAGAGGTAAGATCTGTAAGCTCTGTGCTTTGATAAAGGTAAGAATAGTTAAAAGTATTAGATATGTAAGCTTTGTGCTTTGATAAAGGTAAGAATAGTTAAAAGTTTTAGATCTGGAAGCTTTGTGCTATGCAGAAGTAAGATAAGTGAAATGTTTTTTTGTTTCTAAAGCATGGATCTAGGTATGTTTCATAGATTTTGTCCTAGCTTCAAAAATAGGTCATTAATAGATGAAAGAAAGTTTGATATGAATAGATCTGATAAGTATAGTGATAGATATGTTATACCTATGCATCGAAAGAATGTCTGGACTAACAAGTGGATGTAGGATCCTGGATTTTTTTTTTTTGCAGGCTAACCACCATGATCTTGGTGTGCAGTACAAACGGAGTTGGGGAACATCTAAACATACGAGAGGATTAAACCTCTGTTATAGTTGCAGAAGACCGGGACATCTTTCTAAAGAGTGCCCTGGTAGAAGACCTAGTTTCCTCTGTTGTAAGGCTATGGACCACGAAGTATTGGATTGCCCTAGAATGATTGCTAGGCTTGAGAAGATGAATATGGAACAAGCAAACCCTTAGGGAGATCAAGAGACCAAGATTATAGCAAAAACCTAGAAGGAATCATAAAAGATATTGCTACAGATGAGAGATACCTTGAATGACCACCAACATGTTAGGCTATCGGAGATCTTCAAAGAAAAGGAGAAAATTGAAGCAAGAATAGGGGACTTTGACATTGACTATACTATTGATGAAATAGAACAAGTGAACATTATGCTAGAAAGAACTTGAGAAGCTATAGGAAAGCCTGCCATGATCCCTTCCCTAAGAGAAAAAAGTCTCTTTAGAGGAAATCTAGTAAACCTATGTGGAAGGATCGCCCAGATAGCTATGATTGTCAATGGAACTTCGACATAGGAAGACTTTGAGATCATTAAATTTGTTGAAGACAATGCCCCGTTTACCATGCTCAAAGGAAAACCATGGATTGATAAATAACAGGCCAGATGAAGAGAAGAAGAAAAAGTTTTGGAACAGAAGAAGCAAGAGTTAAAAGACTTTATGACCAGAAGGATCACGCACTTGATTGAAGAACATAAGAGCAGATCGTAGATATTTAATATTAGTAACTTCGATGTCGAAGCTAAGATAACACTTGAGTATTCGCAGAAGATCAAGTTACCTATTTTTTATACAGAAGAGGTATTATCAAGGAACCCTAAGAAATATTTTCCACAGTGCGAAGTAACTAAGACCACAGAAGATAAACATCAGAATGGTAAAAGCATTAGTGAGACGAAACTCACTGGGAAGAAGGCTAGGAAGTTAAGAAATAAAAGGGATAATACTGTAAGGTTACAAGAGGTTCTAGAGGACACTTCACAGCAAGAAGAATTGCATAATTGGAGCTTCGCCGAGATATCAGAACAATGACATAGATTGCTTTGCCATGACGAAGTAATATAGCTGTTGGAACTGATATACCCGTTCGACCGCCACTCCGAATGGATCGAAAATAAGTTATGGGTTACCACTAGACCATTGGATAGCACCAGAATGGATAGAACAAAGTTAATGAAGTCTTCATATCTGTTGTAAGCAGTCTGTTGCAGAGTTACTTACTTATTCCGTCGCGCCATGCCCGGAAAACACTTTTTCCAATTGAGAACTTGAAATTACAGAATACCAGCGTTATGAGACAATGATTACTCCTATTTTATTCTCTATATGATTATGGTACCAATAGTCCATTGACAACTTGAGACAGTGATCCCAAGATTACATGTCTAACGAGCTTAGCGCAACAAAAGAATTGGTGAGAGAAGTACTTGCTAGCTTAAGGACAAAAAGATTCATGTCGGAGAGAGGAATGTCCACCAGAGTCCAAGCCTTGTCATTGAGAGGTGTGGCAGCCTCCCCATTGACTACTCGAGCTGGAACATCTCGAGTCGGCGTAGAGTTGAGAACTAAGCATAGAGACGACACAACCAATGCGAAGTTAGTACCAACCATCCTACTAGCTTACATTCCCCCTCTAAGTGGTGAGATTAACAGGGACAATGTCCCTAGATACTTTGAATACACCCTAGTCCTTTCATATCTACCAAAAGGAGTTCACACCTACCGCGTAGATCAAGACAAGGTTACATCGTTGAAGTTTTGTGACTTCAACCTAAGAGACCGTAAATCCTACAACATGCTCGCACCATCTAAGTACTTAATGAGGAATAAGGGCTAGAACTTGAAGATCGTCCCTCAAAAATGGACGATGAACCTCACATAGTCTACTCTGCTCAATGTTATGAAGATACTGCACTTCGATCGACATCAGGAGGTGACTGCTTGTGTGAAATTGCTGCTAGCAAGTTACCGTGGAGGATACCTGTGGTTAAACTGTCGATCCGATGCTGATCAATAGGATTATCGAGCTTAGCATTCAGGGCCCTGATCCCCATGAGTACTACCCTGGAAATATCGCGTTCTGTGCTCTGTCACAAAAGATTAAAGAGGCATATGGAAATGTTGAAAAAGGCGTGCGAGGTTATAAGGTAGCCTCTATCGAGAGTGGCACAATGTGCCTCACATGTTAGCTGATAACAAGGAAGCTAGTACATAAGAATATACCTACACAAGTATCTGTCTTTGTAGTTTACCTTGTAGAGAAGTGCGCAGAGGGACTACAAATGAATTGGGAAAAATATTTGGCCAATCGGCTAGAAATTGACTGTAGAGAAGCCCAGGACTAGGGGCATGAATTCCACTTTAGCTGGCTACTAATATTGATCGCCTTTGTTGCATGGGAGATACCGGAAGGCGCAACCTTCCCATACCTCAACCCTTTTGAACCATTAGCTGCTAAGTTCAGTACCTTATGGTACTCGGCGGACATGAGCAAGTAGTGGAAATCAAATGCCATTTTTCATAGATACTATAACCAACTGAAAGCGACCATAGGGGGTGAACCTCGCATAACCACAAACACTTTACAAAGGTTCGAACCTTTGACAAAGTTCAACGCAGACCTCCACTCTATATACCTAACTCCATGTGCTGATGAACACCAGGAACAACTTCAGTCCTATTATAAGCTGGCCAAAGAAGACCTAGAAGAAATCACCAAGGAATGGTCGGTGGACCTCCTTGTTCCAACATATCCACCATACATTTCAGACATTGACAGCCCAGAAGCTACGCAAGACACACCTGGGCCCAGTAAAATGAAGAAGACAAAGAAGACAAAGGAAACAAAGAAGCTTGAAGAGGTTAAGGATATAGATAGCTACTCTGTAAAGACAACTTCCATCACACCCGATCAAGAAGGTAACAACAAAGACCTAGAGGAAGTCAAACAAAAAACAGAAGATGAAGTCGAAGTTCCAAAGAAGATAAAAGGGTCACCTTTGAAGTATTCCTCTAAGAAGAAAGAAAAAGTGACCGTGACCAAGATGAATACCACGCTCAACCCTGATGACTTCAGCTTTTTCCTTGCAACCTTGAATGAATCCATAGAAGAAATTACAGAAAAGCAGGAGGCCAAGAAACATATGATGTATGACATAATTGAAGTTGAGCTCCAAGGAGTGCAGTGAGCACTTCAGTCTAACCGTGCAGTCTCCATTGTGCCCGTGCCAGAAGGAGCAACAGAAGCAAGAGATGAATCAGTTCAACTCCGCAGGATTGTCGACATAGTTGAAGTACACCTTCGAAGAGCAGAAGAAGTAACAACACATGCCACCTAGGCCCTAAAGCAAGCACAGGAGGAAATCATAGAGAAATGTCGAGCTGCACAACAAGAGAAGGAGGCCATCCAAGAGAAATTTGATAGAGACAGAGAAAACATCCAAAAGGAGAAGGAGCAACTTCTCGCGATGTAGATCGAGATCGAAGAAGCTGTCAATAGAGAATTTTTCTCTGTAACCGGATTAGAACAAAAGGACAAAGAACCCCTAGACCATCAAGTGATGAAGCTTGCTAAAGTTATTCAGCAACTGTAGCAAAGAGTCATGGACTTAGAGCTTCAAATCATCCCAAGTACCTCGCAAGAAGAGCACGACTAGTGAGAAATAACTGCTCAGGCTATAGTAGAAAGGATTAAAGAACTCACTGAAGAATGCAAACAACTAAGTACTAGAAGTGCACAAATACATGAGAACCTGACCGAGAACTTAGAATTGCATAAATTGGATTTACAACTCTAGGAGGCGAAGAAGCATGCAGATAGACTTTAGACGCAGTTTAAGGCCCTATAAACTATAGAGAAAATGAAGCAATCCCACGAGCAACACATCGCACAACAGTAGATCCACATGATCCAGAGAAAGGTCATGGAAGTGACACAACAACTTCAACCTTTGCAGGATAAGGCATATCGACTATTTTTAGATATTGAGAACCAAGGGACAAAGCTACAACATGTCATGATTACAGTAGAGTAGTGCCTAGATGGACCAGTCAATAACACACTCATCCAAGAGTTCACTGAGCAGGAGGAAATCACAAAGCAGCAGGTCGAAGTAGCTCGAGCTAAGCTCGAGGCGTTTGAAGCGGAATTGGTCAGACCTGAGTGACTCGGGACGAGTCACAGGTGAGTGTTGGGGGCCTATTAGACCTTGACCAATTTTTGAGGAATACTTGGTCATATTTGACCATTTTTGGTACTCCGACATCCAGTCAGAGAAGGAGCACATGGTGAAGAGGAGATCACGGGATCCCCGCCCCTTTTTAGGGATTTTTGGGATTTTTGGGCTTTTTGGGAATATTGTATTGGGAAAGGGATATCAGACCTTATTTAGGCCTTTTGTATGTATAAATAGAAGGGTAGGAGATAGTGATGTAGTACATCTATGTGATGTATGAATGAAAGATTAGTACTAGTATTTGTATCTGTGTGATCGGATGTATCTTAGAGTGCTCTGTGCATGAGATCGAAGAGCTAAGTACATGTTGTTATAGTCTGTTGCTGAAGAGCAATGAAGAAGGATCTAGCGAGTTGCACAGATCTTCTTTCCTGTGTAAAGTAAGGGTCATTAAAGCTCTGTGTTGTAACTGCTTGACCAAGATAATATAAACAAGACTTTGTGGACATAGCCCCAGGGTGGGGGTGAACCATGGTAACTGTGTGTATAGTGTTTTATGCTTTGCTCTTATGTATGTATCTCTTTCTTGGATAAGTACTTGATGTGATTAAGTATATCTAGTTATGCTCTGTGCTAATGATATGTGAATAAACATTATATCTGATATATAATATTCTTAGTGCTTGATCTGTTGAATCTAACCTATGTTTCTGTGGCTAAGCACTGAATAATATTTAGTATAAGTATTCACTACAATGCTTTGTGCTTATGCGAAGTGTATTAATGAATGTATGTTAAGGAATAATTGATGCTAAGTGCGCTGTAAGAAAGATAATCACAGATCAGTGTCCCAGCTAAGGTTGTAGACACCTGAGTCCTACAACCACCCCTGCCTCTACCTCAGGTGAGACTTCATCTGCTTCACAGGTGTTGTCGAAAGGGCCAGTAGTTAGGGATTTGTTGGTGCGCTCTTGAGAGTTGAACCCTGGGTCTGGCCCTATGCCAACAAGTGGGTTCCTTTTGAGATGAAAATTTACAACTTGTAAATTGGTGCTTGCAGAACAAAACAAAGAATATGTTATGTGGCCGTTTTTTCCCGCACTGGGTTTCCACATAAAAAGCCTTGTGTGTTGTGTTCATTGTATTGTTTTGATTTCTTCTTGTATTTTCCATTTAGTGTGCACTTATAAATAAATTAGATGGCTATGTTGATCTTTGCTTGTATCTATCATTAACTACACAATTCTAAATAACTTAATGGTTGAAAGGAAAGAAAAATACAAAGGTTTAATGAAATATTGTCCACCCCCCCTCTCAATATTGTTGTGCGTATAAATAGTTTCAACAACAATGTATATACATCAAAATTAAAATGGATGTCGACAAGTTGAGAAACAAATATTCTGCATATAAATCATTAATATTTACCTCATGTATTTTCCAAAATCATATATCACTTGTTTTACATTGTTTTCAAATTTGTCAGGGAGAGATAGAGGTAGAACATTCTGTAACAAAAAAGGGATCATTAATATTTTTGAAAAGAAAAAAAAATGATGATACTAAATGGTCGTATATTTATGATTATAGAAAACTACCAAAATAATTACCTTAATGAAGGTATGCCAGTCATATATTTTCACCCCACCAAATTCACCTTTCTTCTTTAAGATACTCTTTATGTTTGAATCAAATCTCGTGGGAAATTTTTCGAATGAAATCTTTTACAAAACTTCTTTCCTTCTCTGTAAATAACCACGGAAGACTATTTTGGTTTCCATTTTTATTTGAATAAATCACATTTTGCAGTGAAGGATTGGCTTTCTGGATGTTAGTACAAATTTTGACAATTTTTTCTTTGTCACGCCTTCCATGTTATCCACAATTTTGGTCATCATGATGATGTTATGATGATGGAAAATCAAGCTCTTCACTAAGAACACTTTCCTGAGAAAAGTTACATTTGTTTGCTTCCAGAAATCATGCTTTTAAGGGATGTTCGCAGGCTACCTATATATTTGCCTGCGAGAATGCCTGATTCTCGTAGGCTGCATTAAGATGGGGTGCGATGGGTTCGCACTGTACCTAACTGTCAGGGTGCGAACATTTTCCAAAGGAAGGAAAAAGATGAAGTTCTCGAGCTTTCTAGAAGGGAATCTTCTAGAAGGGTGAGTTGGCATTAGAATGGTTGTTCAGATGCTGGCTTTCCAGATATCTTGGGATCATTCCTATCCAAGTAACTAATCTATTCTCTCCTATATATTGAGGGGAATGCTTATGGAAAAGGTTAGAAGCAAACTAGCAAGAGATTGATTGGAGAATTATTGAAAGCTTGTATGAAGGACTGATGCTACAACAACTAGAGACACCAACAAGGTCATCAAAAGTGGTTGATTTTCTTCATGCATGAGCAAGTGTGTGTGTCAGAGCTAGGAGCCATCGAAAGGAGATCTACAACATCAAGGCTCAGGTTGTAAGTTTCACTTTCAATTAATTCAATACAGTAATATGTCCCTTTCCCATAAAGATGATGTCACTTTATTACATAAGTCCTTGATCATATGTATAGATTAGCTATTGAATATATTGATTTGCTTTCACTTCGATTGGTTTGTACTGTTGTGATCTGAATGATACAAGAGCATTGGAGCGAAGCTTGGAACAACATAGATATAAGGAAGCGTTCATAAGGTATGTCCATGATCCTTGTCTCTTAGTTCATTCAATAGGCTAGATCTAGGGAAAGAGTATTATTCTGTCCTGTTTTGTTCTAGATCCAAGTGGATCTAGAGAGATTGGTTTGTGTCCGCACTTACAGATTAATCCTGAAACAAAATTGGCGACTCCACTGGGGAACCATTCCCTTTTTCTTTATGGTTTTTGAGTTTTTCTGTGGCCATTTGCTCCAGTTTCTTTTTTCTCTTGTTTTATTAGTCTCTGAGTCCTCAGGACATCCTGAGATCCCTGCTGGGTCTATAAGCCTGTTTGAATTTTGATTTCATTTTCAAATTTTTTGTAATCTTCAGGAGTTCTCGCACTGTGTTTATTGACAGCCTGCGAGAACTAGCCAAGTTCACACCCTGCATATAGGGTCCAGTGCGAACACCTCACACCTTGCTATAAGGTGGCCTGCGAGAATCCTATCTTCTCGCACTGTGTAACACTGCTTGCCTGCGAGCAAGATTTTTGAAAGTTTTGAAATTGAGTTTTTATTTTTTCAATTGCTTAGAATAGTTGAATTACATCTTTTTGGCTTATTGGATCATTGATTTATATATCTCTTGCTTTAGTTTGCTTGCTTGAACAAATTTAGGATTTCAAGGTTCTTCTTGCCCTTTGTAGCTTGACTTTCGTTTCTTAGCTCTTATTGGCATTTTCATTCTCTCTGACTTTTGGAGTTGAGTGTGTCTGATTGGCTGAGAGCCAATGATTGGTAGAGAGTTAAGTGTTTGATGTTTTCTCTGTTGCTTGGTGGTTCGAAAGAACATTTTCGTTTGCATTGAGAAGACTCATTGGTTTTCTTTTTGTTTTTACTTTCATTGAAAGAGTTGATTGGGTTGTTATTGTTTGATTTGATTTTCTTTTCTCGTTAATCATAGTTCTTCTTGGAAAGTGAAAAACAAGTTTTCTTTCAAGATTTTGTTTTTGTCCTTTCGAAAACATTGAAAAATCAAATTTTAGAGTTTATTGAAGTATTTGAAAAAGACATATAGAGATTGTTCATTGATAAATGATTGTTTGCATTGACATTTGAAAGGAAATTGTGAATTGCATTGTAGTATTTGAGTTGATTTGGACAATTTTCTCTCTCTCCCATAACTAGGATTCATGGAATGAAAAGAGTCATATTTCATTATCATCCTTGCATTATTTGGGTCAGAGTCATACATCATGAGTTTCACTTCCGTTACCGTTGAGTAATCAACAGCTCTTAAAAAACATTGTGTAATCTTAAAATTTATCTAGCAACTCTTTTCTAGGGCTCTTTTACACCAACATATTAGCTAGGCTAGTGCTTTGGAGTAGGAAGAGAGATACACTCTCCAAAAGCTCAAAAACACACAATAGCATCTTGA
>SNQJ01S0015099.1:117938-136306 GCA_010110895.2 Picea sitchensis | reverse complement strand
CTATGCTATATTGTGACAGCATGGATCCACAGTGTATGATTGGTGGCCATGACCTTTGTTTATGATGTCATCAGTCTATGATCTGAATATGGGAATGCCTACTTCAGAAATTGGTATACATGATGTTATGCCGATGCTTGGATGTTTGCAGGTTTCCGATTAGATGTGCTCTTGGTTCTCGACACACACATGCAGCTTACAAAGTCTATCGATTGTCACTGGTTCCAATCTCGGACTTTGGGGGGAATTCTGTTATCCAAAATTTTTGTCATCGTGATGATGTTATGATGATGGAAAATCAAGCTCTTCACTAAGAACACTTTCCTGAGAAGAGTTACATTTGTCTGCTTCCAGAAATCATGCTTTTAAGGGATGTTCGCAGGCTACCTATATATTTGCCTGCGAGAATGCCTGATTCTCGTAGGCTGCATTAAGCTGGGGTGCGAGGGGTTCGCACTGTACCTGACTGTCAGGGTGCAAACATTTTCCAAAGGAAGGAAAAAGATGAATTTCTCGAGCCTTCTAGAAGGGTGAGTTGGCATTCGAATGGTTGTTCAGATGATGGATTTCCAGATATCTTGGGATCATTCCTATCCAAGTAACTAATCTATTCTCTCCTATATATTGAGGGGAATGCTTATGGAAAAGGTTAGAAGCAAACTAGCAAGAGATTGATTGGAGAATTATTGAAAGCTTGTATGAAGGACTAATGCTATAGCAACTAGAGACACCAACAAGGTCATCAAAAGTGGTTGATTTTCTTCATGCATGAGCAAGTGTGTGTGTCAGAGCTAGGAGCCATATAAAGGAGATCTACAACATCAAGGCTCAGGTTGTAAGTTTCACTTTCAATTAATTCAATACAGTAATATGTCCCTTTCCCATAAAGATGATGTCACTTTATTACATAAGTCCTTGATCATATGTATAGATTAGCTATTGAATATATTGATTTTATTTCACTTCGATTGGTTTGTACTGTTGTGATCTGAACGACACAAGAGCATTGGAGCGAAGCTTGGAACAACAGAGATATAAGGACGCGTTCATAAGGTATGTCCATGATCCTTGTCTCTTAGTTCATTCAATAGGCTAGATCTAGGGAAAGAGTATTATTCTGTCTTGTTTTGTTCTAGATCCAGGTGGATCTAGGGAGATCGGTTTGTGTCTGCACTTACGAATTAATCCTGAAACATTCCATCTAAGATTCTCCATAATGTTTGTGTTACATTCTTCCTGATATCCATTGTATCAAACAAATGAGATATTTGTAGGTGCTCATAGTAGGCGAACCTATTGAATTGTATAGGGTAACTTTTCATTCCTCGTTGAAGCCCATTAATGCCTTGACGAAATTTATGAAAAATAAATGAGATTACAACAATAATTGTTAGATACAATAAACATAATTGAAAATAAATTAAAATTGAAAAACAATAGTATATATGACACAAAGACTAAATGATTACCTTGACGATTTCTATTATACTCCAACTTCCATAGGTGAGGTTTCATTCTTTGTGGTTTTATTCCAGTCTCTTCTTTCAAATTGAAAATATGTTTTTATGCAATTTGATACATATGGTTGTTAGATAGAAAGATTTTTTACTCATCAAACAACACCTTTCCTAGACTTCTTGAACGTCATGATTCCATCCTAGGACCAAAAACTTGTTGAAATTTAACAAGGGATGTCCTCATTCATGTTTTTGTGTTGTCACATGGGGGGGGGGACATAAAGTCATGTTTCCTAGACATGTTTTAATTGTAAAGTGACTTTTAAAATAAAGTTCTTATATAAAGTGAATGTAATTTATAACTTAAAGTGATTTTAAGTTGTGGGACCCAAAATTATTTAATGTGCATTTATTACTTATATTTTAATTAACGAGGAGCATTAAATGTGAGACCTCATATTAGACTTGTGATAGCCATTAGATTGAGTTGGTTATGTAAGTTAGGTTTTCTTGGGAAAAGAGAGAGTACATATACATGTTTTGGAAATAAGGAAAAATACACAGAGAAGAAAAGGAGAGAGAGATCATATTTCTAGAGAAAAGTTTCCAAAGTAAATTAGAGTGCATAGTTCCCAAGACAGTGACATCATAATGGTTCGTACAACAAGAGAGATAGTAGTCCGTACAGAGAAAGGACAATTCATACAATAAGAGGGAGGCACAATTTTCAAGGCATAAATATGTACAGGTCATACTGTAACTGTTGGAACAATTCCTGAGGCATATTACTGTGTACTTATTGTTGTTGTTTGACATCTAAATAGTGACATGATTTCCCTGGAATAAATCAGGTTGTAAATTGTGGCACGTGTGGGAAGTTTAGAATCTTGTTTCATGGATGAGATAAGTGATTTTCATTTATGATTTTGTTGAGTTGGAATCATTAAATTTTTGGGTTGTAAATAAATTTCATATTTTCTCTTGAATAATAGAAATAATCTCTTTAGGGTTTTTCCCCACAGTGGGGCTTTTTCCTTGGTCATTGGACCAAAATCACTTGTTGCATTATCAAAGTATGGTTCAATGATTTGCTTGACTTAAGTATTTTAGCTTTCAATTTCTTTCTATTTTAAAGGAATTTATTAAATACTAAAATCTCAGGTTAGTCAAGTGCTTGACATAATGTGTGAATGAGATATTTCTGATTTTGTCATTAAAAATCATCATGGTATCAGAGAAAGAGCTCTATAAGAAGTGCATTGTATAGAATTTTATTTCAGAGTTGGAAAAATAAAAAAGGGGAATATTTTTTTGAATATGGTTGCTTCCATCCGACTTGAGGACCAGTTAGATGGCATTTCTAACTATTTGCAATGGAAGGTTAGAATGACAACTCTTTTTAAAGAAAACAAACCATGGGCTCTTGTCACTACTGTGGTAGTTCCTCCCTCCAACGATCCTATTTCCTTGTTTATACATGAATTCAAAGAGGCAAAATCCCAGAGACTCATTTTGGATGGAATAAAGGATCCACTCATCCCACACCTGGCTAAAAAGAAGACACCTAAAGAAATGTGGGAGGCACTGAAAAATATATATGAGGCTAAGAATGAAAACCATAAGTTGGCACTGAAAGATAAACTTCATTCAATCAATATTACCAAGGGTGAGAGTGTGGTTCCATATCTTACTCAGTTGGGACAATTTAAGGATGAACCGATAGTTGTGGGGAAATTCATCTTAGATTCAGAGCTTGTGAGGATAGCCTTGAAAGGTTTTACCAAGGATTGGGAAGTATTTGTGAAATGCATTGTGGGACGTGAAAAAATTCCAAATTGGAGCAGACTTTGGGATGAATTCACTCAAGATGAGATCTGGATGAATGGAGAGAAGGGAGGAGAGGGATTTGTTGAGGAGAATGTTTCTCTTTTGTTAAAGGGAAAGGGAAAAAGTAAGAAGGGTCCCAGGATTGACATCAACAAAGTTCGTTGCTTTGCATGCAATGAATATGGTCACTATGCAACACAGTGTCCCAATAGGAAGGGGGCAAAGGAAAAGGAGAAGGAGAAATAGGTAGCAGCCTCTACAGAGGTAAATGAATTTAGTGAGAAGTTTGAGAAAGAGTTTTATCTTGTCTCCATTTTTTCTAGTGGCAACAACAACAAATTTGAGTTTCACAGGACTTGGATGGTGGAAAGTGGGGCCACCAGTCATATGACAGGAATTTTGGACTCATTTCTGTTCATATTTGAGATTGGTCATGATCATGTCATCAATGGGACTCACCATATTAGAGGAGTCGACAGTTTCATGTTTCTGTTGGACTTTAGAGAGACCCTAGAAGTAGAAGGGGTATTCCTTGTACCAGGGTTAAGAGTTAATATCCTCTCAGTATTAGCTCTGGAGGATGTTGGATATGTAATAAATTTTGAATGTGGTTATGTTCATATTCATGCAACAGATGAAGTTCCCATCAGGACAGTTCTTATTGGAGAATAGAGAGGAAGAGTATACACAGTTCTTGCCCAGCTTATGGATTATCAGTCGGGTTGGATATCTAACTCAGAGGGGGAGAAAGAAGCTCAAAGGACTGAAGGTGCACCCAAATGTCAGTCCTCAGTTTAGGGATCTAGTACTAGTAGAAGGATAAACTGGTATGATTTAATCCATTCATAAAATTCTCAGAGACGAGATAGGATTTATCGAAGCATCAGTAGAAGGTACAGTTGCACTAGATCAGTTCAGAGGCAACATTAAGGTTTAGAGGGAGAAACCATTGTAGATAGCTTGGAGTCTGAGAATGTTCGTGGAAGTGGAAATGTCAGGAGGACCTCCCTCATTAAGAGGGAGTGTTGAAATTTAACAAGGGATGTCCTCATTCATGTTTTTGTGTTTTGTCATGGGGGGACATAAATTCATGTTTCATAGACACGTTTTAATCGTAAAGTGACTTTTTAACTAAAGTGATTTTATAAAGTGAATTTACTTTATAACTTAAAGTGATTTTAAGTTGTGGTACCCAAAAGTATTTAATGTGAATTTATTACTTATTTTGTAATTAATGAGGAGCATTAAATGTGAGGTCTCAGATTAGACTTATGATATCCATTAGATTGAGTTGGTTATGTAAGTTAGGGTTTCTTGGGAAAAGAGAGAGTACATATACATGTTTGGGAAATAAGGAAAAATACAAAGAGAAAAAAAGGGGAGAGAGAACATATTTCTAGAGCAAAGATTCCAAAGTAAATTAGAGTGCATAGTTTTGAATACAGTGACATCATAACAATTCATACAACAAGAGAGATAATAGTTCGTATGGAGAAAGGACATTCTGCACAGCAAGAGGGAGGTACATTTTTCAAGAAAGAAATCCATACAGGTCATACTGTACCTTCTGGCATGATTTCCAAGGCAGATTACTGTGTATTTATTGTTGTTGTTTGACATCTAAACAATGACATGATTTCCCAAGTAGAAATCAGGCTGCAGATTGTGGCACATGTGGGTAGTTTAGAAGCTTGTTTCATGGCTGAGATAAGTGATTTGCATTTCTGATGTTGTTGAGTTGGAATCATTAAATTTTTGGGTTGTAAATAAATTTCATATTTTCTCTTGAATAATAGAAATAATATCTCTAGGGATTTTCCCCACAATGGGGTTTCCCCCCTAGTCATTGGACCAAAATCACTTGTCTACTTGTTGCATTATCAGAGTATGGTTCACTGATTTTCTTGACTTAAGTATTTTATATTTCAATTGATTTCTATTTTAAAGGCATTTATTAAAGACTAAAATCTCAGTTTAGTGAAGTGTTTGACAGAATGTGTGAATGAGATATTTCTGATTTTGTCATTAAAAATATTCAAAACTAGAAATGCAAATTTACCCTTTGTTTGAAGACCTGCAAGATATGTATTAATGTCAGTATTATTTATATATCAAGGAATTGATATTTAATAAGCATGCATCATATTTTCATAAAATTATATACTATATTTAAAGTGCAGTAGTATGTTACATACCACAAAAATATGTTATCCCTGGGGCATTATGAATTGTCCATGTAAGTATTCCATGGAAATTGAAACTGTTTTTTCCCTATTGGTCTAGAAATGTCATACATAGTGATGCCAACCCATAAATTTAGTAGCTCATCGACAAGAGGCTCAATATATACATTCATATCTTTCACTTTTTACTTACCTAATTAGGTGAAAGTACACATAATTACTACCGTGTATATATAAGTAATTATGCAACAAATAAGACAAACTGAATGCAATGTTCAAACCAATTTTGTAAACAAATACCTGGAAATATCATTGCCAACATTGAGCACTCCCTCTTTATTGAAATTTAATGAGGAGGGTTATTGCTTATAACAAAAACATGCCACACTGAGTAAATAGACCCGAGCTGACCAAATGGATTGACATTGTGAGATGCCAATGAAAGCCTAACATTACGAGGTTCTTCTTTAAAAATAGACCATATTTATTTGATGTTCCTAAATGCAGAACCATCTGTAGGCATTCTAAGAAAATCATATTTACTTATGTGTCATGCATCGTAATCCATAAACTTTGCAATTCTTTGGCACCTAAAAAATCACTGCAAACGTAGAATTATCAGAATATGATGAAGAACCTTGTGAGGCACCTTTTTTGTTACTTGATCAGGTTGATATCTACTGATTTGACATTACAGGAATTTTGTATCTGATGCATATTTCCCATAATATATAATATGATCATTCAGACATGCATCAATAACATGATACTCCATTCCAATATCTTTCATAATGACACACAACTCTCAGTATGTACGAGGTAAATTATTTGGCGGTGGTAAGAAAGTTCACCTAACAATATACAACATAAAAAATAACTAGTTAATGTAAATATTAGTAATCATAAATGTTGCATCCTTAATTTACACATTAATTGACACTAAAAATAGAGAAAAATAAAGTCAAACTTTATGTATAATATGTGATGAATTATATTACGTGATTTAGGATCTATGTGAGACAAGTGTTTGATAAACCATTCAATACCTTCAAGTTCACCAACAACGCTATAGAAAAGATAATATTTGTTCTTGAGCCTTCATAAAGGGGTTGTTTGTGCCTTCTCAAGTAGAGGTACATCATGAATATCATCAAATGTTTCCTCATTGATAGGAGAAAAGATCTCCTAGATCAATCTATTTTTCCCATTATCTAGCTCAACAATATTCTCGGTGTCAACTTTTTCCATAGGATTGAATTGATCTTCAATATCCATACTAGCTTCCACATATTCTGCAATAGTACTTCTACTACTACTAGGAAGATATTTATTCGACGACAAACACCTAGGAGGATTTATCTTTATAATTACAAACAATCAATAAGATTAATGCATATAAAAACATTAAAATGAAATAAAATTTTATAAATACAATCAATAGAAAGACATATATAATGATTAACTTACCATGGGACGATATGTATGCCCCCCTTCACAATTTCCATACCTCCAACAATGGATTTTAATTATTTTCCTTACAAGTCTTCTTCTATTCAAGCCCCTACATTGATTTCAAGGGAAATAAAATTTCCCATCATCTTATGCCTCCAATGCCACCTTTAACCTAGAAAGTGTCCTTTCACTCTCTTTAGGTGTTGGCATTGTTATTTCCTATATTTACAACAAAATCCACTGAAGAAATATAAGTACAATATATGAATATATTCTGATAGTAGAAATGTCATCGAATATTGACCCCATATGTACTAGATAATTAAGCCATTGTCATCATATATTTATTAAAGGTTTATAACAATAGTCAACAATTAATCAAGAAATCAAACGATACATTTTTACTGCATAAGTTCCAAAGCTTCACTATAAGCAAGTAATAAAATAAAACACTAAAAGAGAACTAGACCAAGACAAATTGTATAGTAATTTAATGGAATTGAGTAGACATGTTCATACCTATTTCCTAGGAAACAATTTGTGTCCCCAAATAAAAGAGGGTCTAAGGGTTGGGGATACAATGTGGGTATTTAAAAAAGAGACAAAGTAATATTAAAATATTGTAACCTTCAAAGTACAAAATTCGAGCTATGTAGATCGAGAATTGGATCTGAGGCAAGTAGCACATAGAAAAAAGACTAATAATACATGCAACGAACAATGAGCATAAAAATCTTTTATAATTGTTGCACCTAGAACAAAATAATCAAAATCAATCACTGTCATCAATCTTCTGATGAACATTGACTATGTCAAAGTTGACCAAGTCAGTGATTGTTAAACTGTTTTCAAATGTGTAGTTGGAATTATCTAGGTTCATCGATAGATAGATGAACTATCATCACAAGATCACAAGATATAGAAGTTCATTGCAAGTACAATGTTCATCGGGGTGCTTAGAAAAAAAATGATTAAATTTTAATATTATGTCGTAATTTACAATGATATGATTAATTTTATCCTTATCGTCGGAATTTTTTGTCAAATTTTGACCCCATATGTAGTAGTGTGAAATATTTCCACTAACTTAGGATCTATATAACTATGACTATCTTCTGAATCAATTAAAACAATTATAGGTTGATCATTTATATTACCATCCACTTCAATCATGTGAGACTGAAATTCATCTTTCTTATTGTTCGGGGATGCATAGATCCTTGGGATGATTTTGCCCATGTCCTCAACTGTATCGACCTATTGTACATTGTGAATAGACTTCACTTTTTCACCTCTATGAGGGAAATATATGTACATGTGATCTCTCTCACAACCCCAACATTTAGTAGGCTACTTCCTTTGCCTTTTTCCCAATGTTTTTGACATTCTGAGTTAATTTTGAGTTGATTTCCCATGAGAATTATTCTTGAAGAATGGTGGCTTATACCATTTCTTCCTTTTCTCCATCTTATATTCTTTATGTCTTCCTAAGCCTTTTGAAAATTTGGTCTTCCTCTATGTTGATCATAGAGGCACTTGGCTCTTATTTTTGCTTCATCCAATGTCTTGGGATCATCATACTGTATCTTGTCATTGAATATTAAAGGTATACCACTTAGAAAGATTTGAATATTTACCGACTCATCTTTGATGAAGTCAACATATCTCAACAACTCCAAAAATATCCTTTCATACTCATCCATGGTCATAATCCCAAGATTGAGTTCAAATAACTCCTTTAGCTTCCTATCATAATAACGTTTGGACAAGTATTTCTTTTGAAAATAATTTTTGAACTACCTCAAAGTGATGTTATTCTCCTCAATGTGTTGTACTTTCACAAGTTGGTCCCACCACATTGATGTTTTTCCCTTCAGTTGGTAAATTTCAATTCTTTCTTCTTCCCGTGAGCAGTAATTGTGTAACTGAAAATAATTCATTATCCCCAACAACCAAGCCTTTGCATCCTCAGATTTCTTGTGCTCGCCATTAAAGGTAGAAGGTTTTATCTTCTTGAATTCACCTTGCAATTCATCCACTCGATATATTCTTCTATGCTTTCTGGCATGAGATAAACTTGGAATATTGTGTTCTCTTCTAATTGAGTGCCTTTGTGAGTGATGATGATGTATACTAGCACTTCTATACTATCCTATTTTGGTATGAGATATGCGAATCCTTAATTTACTTGATTCTATCTCCTTATCCAACTTATTCTCTATTATGTCCAAGATTTACAACAGCTTGATGTTGATGCCATCTTGTTTCTCCTTAGCTTTCATAATCCTATCATTATGATCTTTTTAACTCAACACATCTCTTTGCAGACTCTTTATAGTCTCCACCAAATTCATGCTTTCCTCTTTTCCTTCTCCATGCCCATTTGATTATGTCCCTGCCTTACCCATGATGTCTTTTGGTACTTTTTGGTACTTTTTTTACAGTCTTTTGGGTCCCAAACTTTTGAGGTTGTTTTGGGGCCCTAAATGACGTTTTTGAGCTCAATAGTGCCTAGTTTGTAGCTGAAGGCAAATGCTAGGATAAATGGAATATGTACTCCTCATCTATACCTTTCCAACAGTGTACTGAGCGCCCCAAATGGAGATCATATGCAAAATTTATTCCCTCGGGAAGTTGACATATCAACTACCCCCAGCGCACAAACCTTTTGGCATTTCATCTCCCAGGGTTATGGTTCTGGATGTTTAGGGTTTTCTCATTTATGATTTATGTTAAAAAAAGGAATTTGGAGCCTCATTGTACTCATATTCTTGTGAATGAGTGTAGCCATCACATCTCTTCTCAGAGATAAGCTGCCACCATTCGAGAAACTTTGTTTCAGTCTACATTTTTACAATTTCAGCAGGTTCTCTTTGTTAATATAGGTCATGTTTTACTGTATCTCTATCTGTTTCTTTTCTATAAATTTGTATTTATAAATCTAGATCAATGGTATCATAGCGTTCTGTTGTTTATTTTTTTCTCTGTGCATGTCCCTAACAAGGTCAGGGTACAAAGAGTTTGGATTCGAAGTAGTTGATCCCTTGCAATACCATCCCCACCGATCATGATGGCCTCCCATGGTGGAATAATAGAGAGACAATGGAGTTGGAGATCCTTTTAAATTGTTGCTCAAGGAAGCTCTCACGTAACAAAGGAATGAAATGATGGATAAATTTGAACATATCCTTCAACAACTACCAACAAGTGACACAACTTCATCAAGAAACCACTTTGGAGGTGTCGCCCCCTTATAAGTACAAGTCTATTTTCATATCCCCTTATTTGAAGGCCAGATAGATACATATGTTATAGATAAATGGTTGAATCTACTAGAAGGGTATTTTTCAGTCCATAATTTTTCCAATAGAGAAAAGGTTACCTTTGCGCTCCTTAAGGTTGTCCCCAATGTCAAGGATTGGTGGGAGACCTACTATGAGCAAAAGGATACTAATAAATTTGCAATATTTTTGGTCGCACCCACTTGGATTCTTTCAAGGATGCTATTAAGGAATAATATTACCCTGTTGGAAGCTATGATGACTAGTATACAAAATGGACCACACTGCGATAGGAAATGAACCAGATAGTACAAGAGTTCACAAATATATTCCATGCCTTGCGCATCAAACTGGGTATCAAAGACTTTTAATGACATATGGTGTTCAAGTATTGCATTTTTCTGCATAGATACATGCAAAAATAAATGGAGTTTCTGGACTTCTCATCATTGGGCACAACTTATCGATATGTTGTCAAAATTGAGCAAAAATTTAAACAAAAGAAGAAGGATTTTGGATCTCCAAATTCCTCATAGCAGAAGCAAGGAAAAGGAGACCTTGTAATAGCCCAAGTCTGAGCCCCTGATGAATTGTAACGATGTTTAATTAAGTTTATAGGCTAGTGAACCAAGTATTTATAAGATGGGAGGCTTATTTTTTTATTAGGCCAGAGATCCTAGAAGAAAAGGCCAGTGAGCCTAATTTTGTATATGTAATTATGCAGATTATTAATAAAACACATCACTGCATGTAGACCACCCACGAAAAAAGAATTATGGGGGACTAAGCTCCACTAGGAAGGGAAAGGGAAAGGGGGTTTAGAGGCTAAGAAAAAGTGTTACACATCAAAATTACTCACTTCGATAGTGTCGCAAGTGTCGTCATTACAAGTGTCGCAAGTGTCGCATTTTTCTCACAAGTGTCGCAAGTGTCAAGCAAAGCATACTGCCATGATGCCTATGTCATACTTATAACGACATCAAAAAGAAACTTGAAACACCTCAAACACTTAATTTGGAAGAAGAGGAATGGTTAACTGGAGTTATGTACCTCTTGCCATCTGAAAGAACCATTGAATCTGGGTTTTTAGAGGGGAGCGCTCCCCTATACCTCTCTCAGGAGTGCTGRCACTCCTTTATAGAGTGTTAGGGAGCGTTATAACACTTAACAACCCTTCTGGAGGAGTGCTACTGCTTTTGGGAGTGATGGCGCCCCCTATACATGGCCATGGAGCGCTATAACGCTCTGAAATCCCTTTTGACAGAGCACTACCTATTCTGGGCAGCAGTTGGTCTGTTGAGGAGAATGAGGGAAAGATCTTTTCAATCTTGTAAGGCATTTGGATTCGAACCCCTAGTCCAGCCATGATCTTGGGGAAGATCCCTAACTCAAGGAGGAGAATCCTCAACTTACCCTAAAGATATCTCAAGTGGTTGGGCCTCTCTAAACCTATATAAGTAGGCTCTCTCATGGTGAAAAGAAGGAAGAATTAGAAGCATGAAACCTATGATCTCATAGGAAACACACAGTGAAGTGGAGGAGAATAATCAATGAAGTTGCTGTTATTCTGATCGTGGGTCTTTTGAGCAAGGGTTAGACAAAGAGGACTTGACTAAGTTTCTATGCTCGCATCTACGGTTGTAAGTTTCTTTCATTATTGTTCTCATCAATATAATATGCTTGGCCTGTTTCTTTCTAGTTTGTGTTTGATCTCACATGAACTTGTCTCTAAGTAGATAGATATATTTTAAGCTAATCTCAGTAGAGGAGGAAGTGGTTGTACTTTCATTTGTCTACATGGCTTGTCGAGGAGCAAAATATTAGAGCTAAACTCGGACCATGCAGGGACAAACACTGGTAAAAGGTACTTCTTTTCTCCTTCCTCCTCACACATTAGTTTATCTAGATTTGAAAGGAAGTCAATGTCCATGATGAGCATCTTCTGTCTTAAGAGTTAAGAGTCTAGCTCTCAAGAGGAGATCTGCCTGTCCGCAGGGAGATTTTCCTTCAACAAAAAGGCACTAAGCTTGAGGGCTTAACCCAAGGGAATATTATAATGTATTTCCTAAATGACTAAAGTTTGGGAAATAAACCCAGTTATCCTAAGTTCCTTTTGGGAGAGGAATGGAAATCCAAGTGGAGAGTAACGAGCTTCTGGAGAGACAAGTGTCATCCAAGATGCATGCAAATTTATGTGGGGATTTCCATCGTTGTGGGGGTTAGCCCTCACCATTCTAGCCATTCTAACATTATTGCCAAATTTCCTCATGAGTCACTCATGATTCTGGTCATACTTTTCACCCATTCACTCACATACTGAGCAAACACACAATCAAATTATTTTCTCGATTGTTGAACCCTCTACCATCGTGAACCTATGTAATTGTTGAGTCATCTCTTTCCTTGCCCAATTTTACTACTGTGGCTTCCTAGTTGATTTAAGATTTGAACGTAAGAAGCAGGTTGTCAGGTTTGTGGTTTGAAGAAGCAAGTTTTCAGTCATGTGAGAAATTATCTCCAAGTGAGAGAGGTTGTTGGGGAAGTGATTTGTCCTAGAGGGAGTCCAACAACAACTATAGAGCTATGAGAATTCCTGATCCATCTTGTTGCTAAATCCCTGGAAGGGAAGTGGAGCAGCGGATGGACTGTGGAATAGTGAAGCTGTATATTCCCGGGGTGGGACATGCATGTGGGGAATGAGATTTTGTGAGAAGTGGGTGTAAGTAGGCTCTTTGGAGGGAATCCTTCTTGTTGCATTGTGCAGTTTTCCATAGCCACAGCCTAGCCTAGGATTTCCTTGCCCTAGGTGGAGTTTAGTACCATCTCAGGGGTGACCCACTATTGATAGCTTGGAGCAATGTGGTCTAAGGCTGGGAGGTTCGTGGAAGGTCTGCACGCAGTTGGTGGTCTTCGCATAAAAATATAAGTACCAATTCTATGTTAATTGTATGTTGTGTATCTTGTACATGTGTTATAATCTTATCCAAATTTCCTGTATATATTGCATGTATGTGTTTTTTTTCTCTTCTTCATGAATATGTGTATGAGAAGAATGTTTATGTCTATTTAAATTGCATTATATATATATATATATGTATATCAAAGCATGAAATTTTTAAAGTGGCATTTCTCGGCCTGGGTGGCTGGGTATGTTACAATATGGTTTCCAGAGAAGCTTGGTTTTGAAGTAGTGGCGTGTCCATGACTAGGGTGGTTGGGGGACATTACAAGCCCCAACCCATAGAACAAAGGACAGAGAAAGGATGGTCCCCCTCAGGACAACCAGTCCAGGCCGAAAACAAATAAGGTAATGAGAAGAAAAATAAAGACACTAGGAAGTTGTGTGAATTCCATAAAATCCCCTAGCACAAGATCGATGAATGTCTCTCGAAGGAGTTGTTGGTAGCTGAGATGAAAGTCTCATATTTAGAGGAAAGTTCCAACTCTAAATCAGATCCATATAGGGAGAAGTGGATCATTGATGTAGAACCGAGTGCCATTGTCACTCCCACCAAGGTCCATCCAAGTGAACCAGAAGAACCAGAGGAAGGTGAACGCTTTTTTCACTCACAGATGTGGGTGAAGGGTTCTTTGCTGCATTTCATTGTTGATAATGAAATTCAAAATAACCTGATCTTAGAAGAGTGCATCAAGTAGTTGAACTTGAATATGAAACCACACCTCCAACCCTACACCATCGAGTGGCTCCGCCAAGGAAGAGATCTATGCATCATCCAAAAGTGTCGTATTCCCTATGGAATCAAGCCCTTTAAGGATGAGGTATTTTTTAATATTCCCCCCCTTGAATTTTGTGATGTTCTTTTATGCCAACCATACTTGTGGAAATGACATGTTGTATATGAGTCTAGACCTCACAGTGTTATTATTACTTTGGGTAGACAATTGTACAGGATACCAGAGGCAGCTCCTCCTACCTCCATTTCTTTGATCTCTGCTAAGAAATGCAGGAAGGTCATTTCCCAGATGGGGAAATTTTTATTCTTCATGATTCACTCTCAAAGTGAACATAAGGTTGCAACCACATCCATGGACTCTGCACAGGGCCTCTCCACGCAAAAAAATTAGGTGGACAAGATCATGGAAGAATACATAGACATCTTCTCCTCACCCATCGGGGTAATGCTACACTATCAGTTCAAGCATTCAATCAATCTAACCCTCAGTGCACCTCTACCCAATGGGCTAGTATATCATTTCTCTCTTATGGAAAATAAGAAAATCAAGTGATAGATCCAAGAGCTACTTCAAAAGGGGCACATCTGACCCATCTCCTCACCCTACAGGATCCCAAGTGTACTCGTGTAGAAGAAATAAGAGACTTGGTGACTCTGACCCTAAAAAAAATCACACTTGGGAACTGGTACCCAATTCCCCAAATTGATGACCTTCTTGACCAGCTCAAGGGAGATAATTTTTTCAATAAGATTGACCTAAAGTCTGGCTACCACCAGGTCCCAATAGAACATAATGATGTATGGAAGATTGATTTCAAGTCCAAAGAAGGTCTTTTCAAATGGACAATCATGCCCTTTGGTTTGAAAAATGATCCAAAAAATTTCACGAGATTGATGGACGATATATGTTGATTAAGGTTGGGGTCATTGATGTCAACCCTTGAAGAAAGCCCCGTAGCACAAAAGGTTTAGGTAAGGGACCCAAGTTTGTTTGATGGGTAACGGTATGAGCTATGATATATTTTCAAATAATACTATTCTATATGGATAGTACATGTCATGCCATTTCTGGTGGTATGTAGAACGTCACATAACTCCTGACGGTTTGAGAGTTATGGCCTTACGAAGTTGGAGGACCCTCATATGTCATCTAGAAACCCCAAAAGGTCAAAGTAGTCAAAGTGGTTTAAGAGATTTTAAAAGGTAAATAATAAAGTGAAGTGATGAGTGTATTATAATTCAACCAAAAATTTCAATGAGATTGATGGACGAGCATGTTGATTAAGGTTGGGGTCATTGATGTCAACCCTGAAGAAAGCCCCTCAGAGCACAAAAAGGTTTAGGTAAGGGACCCAAGTTTGTTTGATGGGTAACGGTATGAGCTATGATACATTTTCAAATAATACTATTCTATATGGATAGTACATGTCATGCCATTTCTCAGTATATAGAATTGCCACATAACTCCCGACACGGTTTGAGAGTTATGGTCTTTATATGGGTGGAGGACCTCATATGTCATCTAGAAACCCTAAAAGGTCAAAATAGTCATGGTTTAAGATTTTAAAAGGTAAATAATAAAGTGAAGTTGGATGAGGTATTATAATTCAAATTGAATACAAAATAAATTCATTCAATAATAAATTTACTTGGAGAAATTGAAGTGGAGCCAACCCTAAAATAAGGAAAGTGGGGCAAGTGACTCTAGAATATGTTTTTAAGGAAGCTACTTGAGAGTATAAATAAGAGACAATACTCTCTCATTTGAATAACACTTGAGAATATTGAATATATATATGTGTCCTGAGGTAACCAAGGATATCTAAACTGGAATTCTAGAAGGTGAAGAAAAGAATATCAAAATGCAAGGAAGGATAAATCTTTGATGGTGCTTCTAAGGTATGTTATTTACAGTCATCCCACCATTTTCTCTATAACTTGTTTCTATAATGATTAAAACCATGGAAATTCATATTAAAGTGAGAAAACGTATCCAAGCATCTATGGTAAAAATTCATCTTGTGGTTCATTCATTTTGGAGTTACACCATGGAAAATGTGAGTTTGTGTCCATTCCCCTAAAACTAGTCAAAAATCAAAGTTTTGGGGTAAAACATCATAAACTTATTCATAAAAGATCCATTATCGAGACCACATGTCCTTGGTTAGGTATAGTCTGTAGTGCATTATATGTAACAAGCCCATATCAATTCAGTAAATATTCTAAAGGGGCACACTCTACAAGGTCTTTTAGAATAAGCCAGAATTCAATATGTTATGTCATTTTTGCTATAACCCTTTTCCTGAGAGGTTACAAGGAGTAAAACCTAGAGGAATTGAAAACACACTCTAACATTGTGTGTCAGCCATATATTTATACATTACGGTGTTCAAAGTTATGATTACTCAAGTTAGGGTTGTTGGACTAATCCAAACTAGGCATGTGGACTAAAGAAAACTTTGATGAAAATGCTAGTCTCTTGTTTTAAAGTTAAGGAAGGTTTTCATGTGTCAAATACTCATACATAGGTATATTAATGAGCTAAAATAAGATTTGTAGTATGATGAAATTGATGAGGGATTTTGGTTGTGGTACATGTTGAGTACATGGTTGAGACAAGTAGTTGATGAGTTGGTGCACATACATGAGGTGTATAGTTGATGATGTTGGTACATATTGATGAGTAGTTGACACATGATTGATACATACTTTGTACATGGTTCAATACACTTGTTTATGGTACAGGTTGATTACAGATTAAGGTACATGTTGATGCATGGTTCAGATTTATTGGTATAGGTTTACAGCGGTATATCTCACAGTGATAGTGTGACAATGGTTCCATAATTATACTTCTACTTCAGGGTGGCAGGATGAGGCAAGTACATGTGGTTGTAGCCACCTTCTGGTTGTAACCAGAGAACATTGGGGGTTGTAGCCTCCTTCTGGTTGTAGCCAGAGAATTGGGGAGTTGGAGCTTCCCTCAGGTTGTAGCTTGATAAACTAGGGGGTTGGAGGCTCCTTCCAGTTGTAGCTAGAAAAAAAAGGAAGTTGGTGCTTCCAATGAATGTAATTCTACAAGACATATAAGAAAATCATTCTGTGGTTTTCTCCCGATTTGGGTTTCCATGTAAAACACTGGTGTACTGTGTATGTGTGTCATTGTTTATTTCTTACTTCTCATTATTGGATAATAATTCTACATTGATATAACATTTAAATAAAAAGGATTATAATTACGCTATAACTGATTCACCCCCCCTCTTAGTAATCCAACAATTGGTATCAGAGCAGGTTCCTTCAGAAATCAGTTTAACCACTGAAAGGTAGATCATAGAGAGTACTAACTCGTATAAAAATGGAATACCACAATTTGATGGACAAAAGTATGTTTTTTGGAGAATAAGGATGAAGACATATATATATGCACAGGGATTTCAAGTTTGACAGTCAATTGTAGATGGATACACAACACCAGAAGTTCCACCAACAAATGACAAAGCAGTGAAACTCGGTGAGAATAATTCCAAAGCCATAAATTCACTTTTGAATGGTCTCAGTGATATGGTATTCATCAAAGTTGCACACTGTAAATCTACTAAAGAGATTTGGGACAAGCTTTGAAATATTTATGAAGGAGATTCAAAAGTTAAAGAAGCAAAGCTTCAAACTTACAGAGGTCAGTTCAAACAACTAAAAATGAAGGAAGATGAAGATATCACAGCCTACTTTTTACCAGTCGATGAAACAATGAATGAAATCATAGGATTGGGAGAAGAAATCGAAGAATCTGTAATTGTTCAAAAGGTACTAAGATCTCTTCCTATGAGATTCAACCCTAAGATATCAACACTAGAAGAAAGATCAGATCTAAACTCAATAAGCATGGACAAACTGCATCGAATCTTCACAGCATATGATATGAGAATTGAACAGGAACATCCAGATGTAAAAGAAGTAGCCTTCAAAGCATCCAAAAGATCAAAGAAAAAGAAAAAGGAATAAGAATAATATAGTAGCAACAACTACGTCTCGGAAGATGATGAAGAAGTGGCCAACTTCGTCAAAAGACTGAACAAGGGAACCAACGGTAGGTACAAAGGTAAGTTTCCTTTAATTTGTTTTAATTGTGATGGTATTGGTCATTTTGATAACAAATGTCCTCATAAGAAAAAGAGAATTGATGAAGGTTACTCAAAAGGCAAACAAACATATAAAGGTAAAAGAACTACAAAGAAAGTTTTCAAGAAAAACTTTTTCACCAAAGAAGACATCTCATCATCAGATGAAGATGAAGTCAGTGACATTGAAATAGGGAGAGTTCTATTCATGGCAGTAGAAGACTCCGAAGAAGAATATGAAGAAGCATATGAAGAAGAAATTGAAGAGGCAGAAGTTGACTTCCGAGAAGAATTAATGAGTGCCATAGAAGTTATCAGAAGAGAAAAGAAGAAAAACAAGAAACTACAAGCA
>SNQJ01S0015099.1:50474-108197 GCA_010110895.2 Picea sitchensis | reverse complement strand
TAGAGAGTGACACCAAATCAGTCGATTAGTTTCCACCCGTCGACCCCATTATCCCCTTGGAGAATGAATTCCAAGTGGTTGATCCAGTTCTGTCATCGGTCGATCCCACTCCTCCTTTGACAAGTGCCAAAGTGGTTGATCCAGTACCTTCCTCGGTTAGTCCCATCCTTCATTCAAAGAGTGCCAAAGTGATTGCTCCATTTACATCATCGATCAATCCTACTCTTCCTCTGAAGAGTGCCAGTGTGGTTGATATGATCCCATCATTGGTCAATCCTACTCTCCCTCTAGAGAGTAAACCCGATACTACCCACGTTTTTCTCATTGATACATAATCTACCGTGCTAGGGGACATTCCTCCTTCTCCCATGAAACCCCCTCCAATAAATGAGGCCCTCCTTCTTGATTGGGGTGCGCTAACTGGACCTCGTCTTACCTCTCACATTCCTTTCCAGATTACAGTACAGGTTTGTGGTCGGGACGTTCCTCAAACGCTGATAGATGAAGGTGCTTCTGTTAGTATTTTGTCCTCTGTTGCTTGACACGCTTTGGGTTTAACTCAGCTTTCTCTGGTTACACAGAATCTGTTAGCTATTAACAGAAGAAATAGTCAACCTTTAGGGACCCTTCCTCAGTTTCCCATAACTTTGGGAGGAAAACTATCTTTATTGATGTCATGGTAGTCCGAGACCCTTTGGATTTCATTTTACTCCTTGGGCTGGATTATGTCTATGCCATGAAATCTATTGTGTCCACTCTTTTTCGTGTGATATATATTTCCCACACGATGGAATTATGGTGACTATTAATCAAATTTCATTCATCAGTCCTGACTGGATTACCTCCCTAAATGGTTCTTATATGTAGACAATATCACCCCCTCCACATGTTAATTATGTGGCATTGTCTCCCATGACTTCATCTTCTGATGATTTGGATCCGGTAGTTGACATGGTGATCTCTTCGGTAGGGCTATTGGAGCCTGGTCTCCTTACCTTTGTCGCGACCCTCGACATGTGTTCCATCCAGAGTGATTTTCTTCCATCCAGTGAAGATCTCTTGGAAGCCATGACCAAGTTTTGTCCCTTGACATGGTGTCCTTCCAGAGCATTATTCTCTTGGAAGCCATGATCAAGGAGAGTCCACGAGCATAGTTTCTCTTCTTTGTATCAAGATCGTTAAAAAATGAAGTAGAGGTCACAAGCATAGTTTCTCTTCTCTGTAGCAAGCTCGTTAAAAAATGAAACAGAGGTCATGAGCATAGTTTCTCTTCTCTGTAGAAATCTCGTTAAAAAATTAAACATAAGCTTTGAGCATAGTTTTCCTCTCTGTAGAAACCTCGTTAAAAAATGAAAAAGCAATCTGGGGATTGAACCCGGAGCCCTGAGCATAGTTCTTTTCCTGTGTCAAGCTCATTAAAAAATGACACAGTCACCTCTCTTGAACCTTCTTTTCATCCACTCTTATCCTTTTTCTCTGTCTAGTAGATAAATTGGTGACAACCTCACAGTCGATGAATGAATTGAAACTTGGAGGGAATATCTCCAGCCTTTGATGATCATTCTAGAGTTAAGCCACTATCTTTCAAGCTGGAGGCATACCAAGCTTAGTCTTTGTTCTTTCTCGTGCTCGAAAAAACATGATAATGTAACCGAGTAGACTTTTATCACTTTTTCGGACTCGCATGGATATACAAAAAAGGAACCCCTTGGAGTCATCTTTAAGCTCTTTTTAGACTCTCTAAACATGAAAATATTGCCGAGTGATCTTGCTTCCTTTCCCACTCGTTAAAAGGTTTGAAAGGGCGTCTTTCGAGTGATGATTTATCTCTTTTTCGGCCTCACGAGACTAACATTATGAAAAAGGACAACATTGGAGTCGTCTTGAAGTTGTTTTCAGACTCCCTAAATATGAAAAATCATCGATTTTACCTTCTCTGGACTAGTTAAACAATCATACATTGAAGGGCCCATATGGGACCAAACCCTTACTTCTTCCAGTTCGTTAAACAAAGGAAGAGGGACTTACCGAAGGTGAGTCATATCGAGCATGTGTTACCCTCAAGCTTGTTAAATTAAAAAGAGGTACTCGTCTATCTAGATGGGGAAAAATTGAAAGAAGCAAGCCAAGTAGTTTTTGAGAACACTACCAGTAACTCTTACGGTCTCCCTTGTACACAACATTTTTTCTTTGCACGTATTTTAATCCACTGAACCTCTGCACTGAGCCAATTCTCTGAGTTTCTTTTACTCCTTTGGGTCACTTGATGAAAGTCACAACATCCATTGCATTATCAAGTTTTGGTCCATGTCACGTTTCTGCTGATGTGCCTCAGTGTTCAAGGGAAGTATCTACCTCGAGAGTCAGCCATCACAAATATATTGTTTCAACACCCTTGTCAGTCCATGTTCATTTGATCTACCAATTACATCTCTGTTTCGGTTTCATGTCATTGATGGGGGATACATCAAGGCCCTCCTTCGACGAGTCTATTCTTATCGACTTCAACACATTATCCAGGAAATAGACTTAGAAACCAGTTACTACCTTGGGACATGCATGCCTCAATGCCAGGCCTCCTCGTGTCCAACAATGGGTTTACATCATTGACCTATGATCGGATGATTCCATGGATGTTCGATTTCAACTCATCTATTCACATTCATCAGAATGTACTAGAGTACCTTGGGAATCATTGACATCAATGGTGATCTCCCTCGCGCTTGTTAATGGTTTACATCATTGACCGGTAATCAAGTGGTTTCTACCGTGTTCGACATCAGGACATATATTCACATGGTTAGATTCGTACTACATCGGTATCGATAAGAAGACCTTGGGTTGAGTCATCATTATTATATGCACTTTGCCCAGGTTGTGAAGGAGTTCTTTTTGAACTATGACACATATATTGTTACATAGATCCACTTTGTATTGGTCGTGGTGATGTCTTGTCATCTCGTATATCCACAGTGTATTCTTCGTGGCTACGATCATTTCAGGTCATAGGAGTATAGATCCACATTGTATCATCAATGGATATACCTTTTGTCAATATAATTATGGATCCACAGTGTATTTTATGGCGGCCATACCTAAAAAGTCTTTATCACTCAAGCATAGGTATGCATGCCTTGGGTTTGAAACATGTCATAATATTTGTTTGATGGTTGTGTGCATCTTTTTCCAGTTTCTCTACATTCATACCCTTGCTCAAAAAAGTCTACAAATTACTTCAATCATCATCGTCTTCTAACTTCTTACTTTGGGAGGCAATCTGTTACACATCAAAATTACTCACTTCAATAGTGTTGCAAGTGTCATCATTACAAGTGTTGTAAGTGTTTCATATTATATGCAAGTGTCACATCTTGACCACAAGTGTTGCAAGTGTCACAAACATCATACTTCCACCTTGCCTATGTCGTGCCTCTAACGACATCATAGGGACACTTAAGACACCTCAAAGACTAGTTTTGAAGAAGAGAAATCAGTTGACAAGAAGTACAAGGCTTTTTCCATTGGAAAAAACACTCAAAAATGGATTTTGGAGAGGAGCGCTCCCCTACCCATTTTCAGGGAGTGATGGCACTCCCTGAGCCTCTTTGGGGGAGTGTTTGAGCACCCTTTGCACCCTTTTGGGGGAGATCTACCCTTTTCTGAGCAAGTTTTGGGTTTGTTGAAACAAATCAGGGAAGAATCCCTCAATTCCTGAAGGTGGTTGGATTCGAATAGATGGTCAAGGCATGATCTTAGGGAAGATCCTCAACTAAAGGAGAAGAATCCTCAACTTATCCCAAATATCTCTCAAGTGTTTGGACCTCTCCAAGGTTATATAAGGAGGCCTTCTTATGGTGAAAGGTACATAAAAAATATTGGATATAGGGAACTTATGATCTCATGAGTGAGATGTCATCAAAGAAATCAGTGGAGATTACTTGAACAAAGGGGTTGGACAAGGAGAACTGGAAGAAGTTGTTGCACCTTCATTCAAAGGATTGTAAGTACTTTTACTTATTCTCATTAATAATCAATGCTTGGCCTGTTTCTTTCAAACTTATGCTTGTTCCATATGCATTTGTCTGTAGTATATGGATCTATGTTTGAGCTTACCTCAGTAGAGTAGGAAGTCTTTTGTACCTTTGTTTCTTTTACAAGACCTATCAGGGAGCTCAATATCGAAGCTCAGCCAAGACTTTGCAAGGACAAATGCCGCTGTTACACCTCAATATTGCTCACTTCGATAAGTGTCATAAGTGTCACATGTTCCTCTCAAACTGTCGCAAGTGTCGCATGTCGTTCACAAGTGTTGCAAACATCAAACAAAACATACTGCCATGATAACGAAACCAAGGAGACATTTAAAAATACCTCAGACACTTGATTTGAAGGAGGGAGAATGATTAAATGAAGTCAAGGAACTCTTACCACCTGAAAGGATCTCTTTAACAAGGGTTTTGAAGAAGAACGCTCCTCTACATCAACCTTAGGAGCGTTGGCGCTCCCCTATAAGGTCTAAGGGAGAGTTATAAAAAAAAATCACCTCTCTGAAGGAGCGTTATCCATCCTTGGAGCACTGACGCTCCCCTTGAGCCTCCTAGGGAGTGCCATAGCGCCCTGATGCCCCTTTTGAGGGAGTGCTGCCTAATCTGGGCAGTGGTTGGCCCGTTGAGGAGAATAAGGGAAGGATCTTCCAAGTTTGGAAGGCAGTTGCATTTGAATTCTTGGTTCAATCAGAAGATCCTTGATCTAAGGAGGGAATTCCTCAAACTACCCTAAAGATACCTCAAGAGGTTAAGCTTCTCTTAACCTATATAAGCAGGCTCTATGATGGTGAAAAGGGGAAGAATTGCTAGCATGAAACCTATGATCTCATAGGAAACACATAGTCAACTAAAGGAGAGTGATCAGTGAAGCTGCTATCATCCAGGTCGTGGATCTTTCGAGCAAGGGTTAGACAAAGGGGACTTGACGAAGCTGTCGCATTCACATCTACGATTGTAAGTACTGTTGTTGTTGTTCTTATTAATGTGACATGCTTGGCCTATTTCTTTCTAGTTTGTGTCTGATCTTACATGAACTTATCATTGATAGATAGATTTGTTTTCAAGCTAATATCAATAGAGTAGGAAGTGGTCGTACTTTGTTTGTCTACAAGGTTCGTTGAGGAGCGAAAGTTTGGAGCTCAACTCGGACCGTGCAGGGACAAACGTCGATAAAAAGGTACTTATGTTCTCCTTCCTCCTCATGCATTAGTTTGTATAGATTTGAAAGGAAGTCAGTGTCCACGTTAAGCACTTTCTGTCTTAGAGTTTAGGGTCTATCTCTTTGAGGCAATCTACCTATCTGCAGGGATATTTTCCTACAACAGCCGCTAATAAGGTACATATATTTCTCCTTATATTTCATTT
Organism: Picea sitchensis; assembly: GCA_010110895.2. NCBI lineage: Eukaryota > Viridiplantae > Streptophyta > Pinopsida > Pinales > Pinaceae > Picea > Picea sitchensis. The sequence continues at coordinate 102,786 of SNQJ01S0015099.1, read as the reverse complement.
ATTATCTTGATTAGATCTAAAAGGAAGCCAGTGTCCATGTTAAGCACTTTTCTATCTTGGCCTCAGGAGTCTAGAGACCAAGAGGGAATCCACTTGTCCGCAGGGGGATTCACCTACAACAATATGTTCGTCTCCTTCAAATACCTTCCAATTAGAAATGTTATTGGGCACTGATGGTTTGTAGAGTAGATCCACAGTGAACCAAGAGGCTTCATAATATTCTAGAGGTGACAGCCTCGAGGCAACACTGGCCAGGGAATCAGTAAGAATGTTTTTTTCTTTGTGAATCGCTGTAATGTTGAAATCTTCAAAATGTTCTATGAGCCTGTGCACTTCCTGTTGGTAGTTCTTGAGGTGTGGAGAGTTTCAATGTATAGTATTCCTTATCTGTCTGACAATGATTTCAGAGTCTCCTAAAACCTTTAATTCTTTGACGTTTAGGTCTATGGATTTCTTTATCCCCTGTACTAAATATTCATACTCGATGATATTGTTTGTGCACTCAAACTCAAGTCTACAGGATAGAAAATGTAATTTACCTTTAGGATTAATGAGGATGCACCCTACCCCAGACCCTTATTGCAATTTAGAGCCATCAATGTATAAGGTCAAAACATGTGGGCAAAATCTTTCATCTTCTTCTTTCTTGTCACTTTCCTCTTTTCCTCTTGTTTGTTCTGTGATTTCTAATGCGAGTTCTTGGCAGAAAAGGGTTTCTTCTACCGCCGTCGAAAATTCCTCTTGAAAAGACATTTCATAGTTTTGGGTAAGGGGAACATTAGATGAGAGAGGGGAGAAGTTCCTGATGTAGGAATCACAGGAGTAATTGCCTAGAACAAGGAAATCTATCGATGAGGGCTCATTTAAGGTTTCTAGGTCAATAACAATATGTTTTAGATATCTTTCCCTATCAATTCTGATAATATTTTTGTGTCCCTTTAATGGTAGCCAAGGGTGCGCCTAGTCTGTACTAAATTATTCATTTAACTTCTCAGACCAATCTCGGCTTAATAATAGGCCATAAGCTTCTAGGATATCTACTACAATGATGTCAATCACTTGCACAAATTAAGATGTGTCGGTATTCTGATCATCACATATTTTAGTTCTCCCATGACCTTGACCTGGGTTCTGTCTAGTTGTATTACATGTTTGTCACTTTTGAGAGGGACCACGTTTAGTTTTTTGCAAATAGACAGTGGCATAACATCAAAGGATTCTCCTGAATTGACCAAGCAGTTATGGAGATTTATGTTGAAAAATTCGAATGTTAAAAGGAATGGTGGGACAAAAGGATTCCCTTTCTTTTCTTCAGAGAAAGCATTCACAGTCGGTTTATTTCCTAGATTTGTGGGAGTTAGATTTCTTCCTAGATCAGTGCTTGTCATAGGGGTTTCTACTAATTTTAAAGCTTGTAACAGGAAGTTCTTTTGCTAAGGGATTCTACATATGTCCATAACTAATATATTAGCCTTCAACTTCTTCAAATCTTATACTATGTTGTAATCTAGCATGGGCGATTCTCACGTATGGATTTTCATAGGGTCCTTACAGGTAGAAAAAGGTGCTTTCGGGTGATCGAAAGTTGGTATTCCTCCTGAAACTTGGGTCGCAATAAGGTCGTTTGAGACAGGTTGAACCCTACATCGTGTTTGCACAACCAAGACTTCTGTGGGTGGTTCCTGGACTTCACACAAGTCATCAGAATACCTAGGTACATCAAGATCCCATATCAACATGGTTGTTTATTCCGATGGATCAACCTCTTCCTGATCGACGATATTTATAGTTGACCCGCTCAGTTGTTTGGTTAGGGAGACCTCATCTAGAAATTGATTTTCCATCAAATTCATGGCATGCACCCATTGAGGGAATTCTCTTTCAAAGTGGTTCTCTTGGTGATAAGTGCAGAAAGAGTCAGATGCTACATTTCCTAGATCGATGTTTAGATTGGCTAAGGGAGGTTCAATTTCTTTGAACAATGGATTTATTTTAAAGAAAGGCTTATAGGGCCTTTAGCCTTGGTTTCCCTCCCCTGTAGTTCTCTTCATGTCTATGATTTTATTTGACAACTTCTTGACCATGCGATGTAGGTACTCTATGTCCCCACTTCCCTTTTCAGGATCTTGTTCTGCTTATTTCCCTCGGGGTATAGTGAGTAATAGTCCCATCTGGGGAGGGGATTGAGCTTATTTCTTAACTAAGGAGACCTGAATTTCATTGCATCCTTTCATTTGGAACTCTATCATTTTGGCTTCTTCAAAATTCTCGGCCAGGGTTCGTTTGTCAACCCTCTTCACAAACATGGAAATAGGAGATGGGAGAGCATTAGCATATACTTCAATTTGCAACTCCTGAGTAGGTTTAGATTCAGGTTAGAATTTATTTAATATGGTGGTAAATATTTGATTAAAGTCGTTTACCCTTTCCTTCGAGCTCATGGTGGCAGTGAACAAATCAGCCATCAAAGTTCCTATAGTAGTCTCTTCTGCAAATTTATCTAAGAAATATTTTTGAAGATTTGTCCAAGTTGTTATGGATCCTACAGGTAAGTTAAATACCACGTGGAAGCCAAATTCTATGAAGTGTAGGGGAATAACCTACATACTACGTATTCATGTTGGACATTCATAAGTATAATAACTAGTATGAATTTCTTGATATGGTCTTTAGATAATCCTGAAGTTTCAGGGTCAAATTTAGGAATTAATTTTTCTGGGTGTCGGGGAAGGTTATGTACTCATCCAGGGATGGCCAAAGAATATCTTTACAAACAAGGTTAATTGTTCTGAGGTGGGTTTCCCCTTTCTTCACCATGGTTGTTGTTGTCTTCCATATCTTCGGATCCTGATTTAAACTCTTCCTCTTCCGAAAAATCATCCAGCTCAGAGACGTCGTTGGCTGGAATTTCATGGATTAGATTAAGAGGATGTTTGATTTTGGTGATTGCAAAAAATATTAGGTCTTCTACTTTGTGCAAAAAAACCTGGTCGGGGGTGTCAACCACTAGTATGCTTATTTTTTGTATTTGAGGAAGTATCAGAGCTAAGGACATCACATCGATCTGTCAGGTGTATTCTCTTGTGATTCTTCTGAATTTATTCAATTCCTCGTGAGGGAGAGCGTAAGGTATGTCTGGGTATAGGAGTTCTTCCTCAGGTTGGGGTGAGTTACTCATTTCAAGAGTACTCAATGTGTGTGGGTTTTCTTAGGAATGACTAGCCATGCATGTGGGTTGTTTTGAATCTATAGGTTGTTTGAAATATTATGTGAAATATGTATTCAGCCATTCATTCTTCAAGCCCTCCTTCTAGCACCAATTATGTTGATGGGTACTAAATCCCTTTAACTCAACAACATGAACCAAAACTTCAACCGAGGCCTAATTAGACTCTGCAACATTTAATAGTGGAATGGTTCTCCAAATCTTGTGATCCAGCCAATTAATTGATGGGCTTTACATTTTCTTGTGAAGGTTTCTCCTTCAGTTCAGGTGTTCTCTTTTTTGTATTTTCTCTTAAGTGGGACCAATATAAGATGAAATATGGTATAAACCAACTAGGTAACAAAACGAGAACATGTTTAACTACTGGAGAAGAGGCTAAGCTAGGGATAACCCTTTACTCAAGCATGCAGACAGTAATCGTCTACCATGGGCCTAGTACTAATATGTTAACCGTGTGAGTATTCCAATTTCCGACTGAGATACAAATTATCAGAAGAAAAAATTCATGTGATAAACAATGGCAAGTAAAATAATTCACTTAACTCTAATCATCCATCACATAATAACACAATGATTTATCTTCATCATTAAAGAAAAGAATTGCAAAACATTGCATCAGATAACTTAACAAAAGATTTAATAGCTCTTACTTGTTACATCATCTATTCATGAGACATGATAGGAAATAGTTCTTCTCCACATCCAATCATACACGCATTTGATGAAAACCTAAACTTGTCTCTGGTCCAGAAGGACTTCTCAATTAAAGGCAGCTTTGAAATAGTTCTTAACAAAACCAAAAACAATATTTTCTTGCAACAACCATCAACCTCTGAATAATTGGTTGATGCCTCTATTTATAACATAAAATTAACTAAAAATAATGGCTAAAGTGCAGATAAGTAAAAAAATTCACCACGTGGTGTTCTCTCCTATCTATTTGTCTAAGAGTCATGTTAAGATATCACTTAAGAGGGTGAATCTTCTCATACTCCACCCACTTGATGAAAATCTCCTTGCAGGTGTTGGCATATGGGAATCTATGATGTTCCATCAGGGTCATGTAAATATCTCTTATCTCTACTACATGTGCCTGATACTTGACTAGACTGGCACTTAACTGTTGCAGCATAGCTCGAGATTTGATTGGGTGCTCCAGGAACTATCGCACCTGACGCAGTGACATAGTTTTCACCTTAGCTATTTATTCAGCCCATAATGAGTCTTTCTTGGTGTGCAAATGACTATGTATCACAAGTCGACAAATTCATTGGGTGTGCCAAACTCGGGGAGTCCAATGTCTTTCACCACCCGATTGATCTTAATCTAGTATTTATTTCACCTGGCCCATTTCTTCCGATAGTGTATACTTGTTCCATACTGGTTTCTTGAGTTTTCTCCATGTTCTCTGAAGGCCCAGCTTCTGTCTGTCACTCATCGGGGGTTTGAGAATCGATTGAAATAGAGGTGTCGGAGATAGAATCGATACTTATTTGTTCATCGGCCATCGAGAAGTCGATTTCCTGCTGTGGGGATTCTTCCTTTTTCTCATCCAACCCTAAATCATCCTTCAGACTATCTGCTCGGGTCTCTGACACATCGAGAAGCTTAGTGTCTAGGACACTTTCGACTTCTTTTTCTTTCTGAGGAACCTCCTGAATTTGGGCATTAGGCATAGGGGAAGATATCTTCTCTCGTCCCCTTTATTCTTCGATATACACAAGATTCACAAGAGATACTTATGGGCTCTCATCATCGTCATATATATTTATTATCTCAATTAAGGGGTTTGAGACACCGGTCCTCTGCGATGCCTCAATGGTCCTTGGCTGAGCCAAAATGTCTGTCGGTGATCTGACCGATGGCATTGTGAATTCAGGGTCTCTAACCCAGTAATTTCATCAAGGTCTATGAATTCAGGGCCACTTGGTCCCGTCTAGCTTTCATCTGGGTTGTCAGTCGAGAGCCTTGGCATATTTATGATGTCTGGGTCATTTTGTAGTTGATAAATTATCCACTATGCATGTTCAAACATAACTAACCCCCTCTCTCTCATGTCCTGAGCATCGGGGGAACTTCTATCTTGCACCAAGTTTACTTGGGGAATCTCTGCTACTTTAGCTGCTACCTGGGGGATTATGTTACTTCGACCACTATCATTTCTTCTTTGGCCCTAAGGTATCCTTGAGATGATTTTTCTATGATTGTTTCCTATTCATCCAGGATCATGGCTCTGAACTAGGTCATTCTGGGGTCGGCCATCCTTGCCACCACTTCATCCTAGTCTTGGGAATTTTCGGTGAAGACCTCATATTTGAATTTTTCATGGGCGTATGGCCAGCAGGATGACACTTGCGATATTTGATTCAAGACTAAACCCCTTGGGTCATGTTTGTGGAAATGGTTGTTCTAGAATCAGAACTCCAATTGGCTCAGTCCTTCTTTCTTAGCTTGAGTGATTTATTTTACTAGGTAGACACCTATATGGAATCCATAGGGTATAAATACCTACTTATCTTTCACCAGGGTAGTGTTGTAACCTTGCAGGATGGTCTGGTAGCATATTTAACAAGCCAATCAGGAACATGTGATGGTAGGAGATGAGGTTCTCTAGTGGCCATGAATACCCTGATGTAGGTATCACGTTCGTCCAAATACTAGTGGCCTACTTTTGATATCACCTTTTTTGCCGCAATCAATATCCTTGGAAACTCTTTCTTGAAAAGGATAAAATGGATGCGAGCGATGAATTCATTAAAGTTGAGGGAGTAGGATTTTTTGTACATGTTATCCCATGAGATGCTAAAATATACATGGACCGAGAGTTTTGAGATGTGCTAGCTCAATTTCATTCCGGCAAAGACATTTTTGACGTAGATGACGTCCAATAAATAAGAATCCATGTAGAAGGATGGAGTCTCTCCTTCCATTGGCACCTGAGCCTATTGAATGCAAATGCTCAGATGATTTGAAATGATGGAACCCTAGTTAAAACTTCTCCCAGAAATCGCTACAGTGTAAGCTAGAGGCATCGAAGCTTCTGAAAACTTGGAACAATATTTATCCCCATACAACCGGCAGATGAGGGCCATTAGATAGATATACGACTCCCTTAATTTGGTCGTATGGTACCAGCCAAAGGTCCAGTTGGTGTACTTTTTATCCTCCACGACGAAGCCATATCCCGAACGGTTTCGTGGTGCTCATAAAAGTTGAAAATGAAATCGATGTTCAGTGGCTCTTCCGGGTCTTTGAGCTTGTCATAATTATGCACCTCTACCGGAAGGAAAACCCCGACACACTCACCATTGTTGTCATTGATCAGGAAATTCTGTGTGTCCATGTGGTCGATGAGACATTGCATCAATTCTATGCAGGGAAACAACAATATTATGCTTGCTAACATGTGCAGGTATGACCGTCGGATATTTGGAAAAAATTCATCATCGTTCTTTCTCATGTCGGGGTCGTTGTGCGGTATATATTCTTGATGACTGGTTCTAGCCTTGGGGTAAATTCTAATAGTTTCACTACAGCTGGGGAAGATCCTTCTCCCACCTCTGGTTCCTTTAGCTTCGGTGCTCTCGGAGATCGCCTGGTGGTTGGTTTTATTGGAGGCATTGTTCCTGCAATCGAAATAATCCTTTAGGGTCGGCGTACAGAGTGACATTAGATAAAATTGTATATATGAAGTGAAAACAGAGAAAATACAGACTAGTACATACCTGTAACACTTGCTAAAATTTGTTGTTTGATACTCACGAGGGTCTCGAAAGCTTTTGAATTTCTCGTCTCGTTCCTCTGGATGATCTAAAACTCTTTTGCGCGTAGAATGGTCTCGTTTACAATGGCCTAAGAGAATTTAAATGAGGAATAACTTACCGGTCATATCAACTAATTAATTTGGGTGATGAGTGAAATTCAAACAAATCTACCACTGAATCTCTTCAATTAAATTCATCGTGGGTTGACGGCGGAGGATCGAAGAGTGGTGTGTCTTATTGGTGATTTCATATGACCTTTTGATTCACACAAGAAACAAGAACAAATGCGATATTTGGAATTAATTAATCCCTTAAATGATTTGAATCTGAACGTATCTAGAGCTAAAATGTCCCATCGTGTCACTTTCCTAGTGGGAGGATCGAGGATCGGCAATGTGTTACAGGTGTTTTCGTTAATATCCTTCTACGAAAAACCTCCGACGTTGATAGAATTCATTATACGGTGATGACGTGGTGACACTGGCTTGGGACACTTGGTAATGAAGACCGAGAACTTAACTTGCGAGCATTAGTCAGAGTCGATAATTTCTTCTGGTTGTGCATTATTAAACTAATCCTGGGATCGTCGATGCTGAAAAGGTATCGGGGATCGAGGATCAGTGATCGGGGATAAACCTGTCGTGTATTTTCTTTGTTTTAGCTTCTTCGAAAACTGCTGATGCCGAAATGCTTAGGGGATCGGTTATCGATGATATCCTTATGTGATGCTTGTCGCTAAGGAAAAATTCCTTTTGCCAATGCCGGTGAAGATCGATGTTGGGTGACTGAGGTTTTATAAATGGTTCCTTTTCACCTTTTAATTTCTTCTGATGTCGAATTCTTTGAGCACGTCGGGTGAGGTGTTTTTTTGGCTGTTGATTTATTACTTAAGTGTTAAGTCTTTTTTAATTCATGGGTTTTTATAGAATTACACAAAGCTGAATAGCTGATGAGATTCAAGAGAACAAACAAAGACAAAAAATTTCTCAAAGGAAAATCTAATTTAGACAGTGCAAAGATCAAGTGGTACCCAAAAAGTGGAAAATTGACATAGGCTTTTTTTAGGGTGTGTTGACTGCTCAACAATACGGTCAACCAACTAGTTTAGGATTTAGGGCCTTGAATTAGGTTGGAGAGGAAACTCTTCAAGGCCATTAAATCAAACATTGGAGTTTGAGTTAGGGAGTGTTTAAGTCCAGTGTCGTAAAATTTATCTGGGACCCCCCTCTAACACAGGGGATAAACGTGAGGTTGTGTGAGGAAAGGCAGCGTAGATAACCCCTCCAAAGTCAAACTAAACTTAGTGGGGAATGCATATTGAGGATTTGTCTTGGGATTAATACCGACTGGATTTGCCTAAGGATATTCATGGACCTCTAATCCATTCGATATCTTCTGTTGTCTTCTGGACCATTTTATCTCGATACCCTTGATAGGTTTTGGAATTTTTATTCTACTCATTGTGAACCACCCGACTGTCGATTGTACCCACCTGGTGATTGACTGCGAGATGGAAACTTAGCTGCCCATATTCTAGGTACTTACATGGGTGACTGCAGGGGTATACTGTAGTACCTGGGGCAGACGTCAGATCACGCTTTGTAGATCATACCCAGACGGTGCTTCCGTATTCGAGTTTCACTTACATCGGTTAGTTTCTCTAGTGCTGATTGGCATAACTTTCCTTCCTACTAGATAGTCGATTGCTTGATTTGTCTATAAGAAATTTTTAGTGTGTGTTTGGTGTTTAAATGCTAGTTAAGCCTTACTCTGTCAGTTGATCATTTTACAAGGTGGAATATCAACAACTCTGTTGGTCGCGAAGGATTCAAGGCCTATCGTTGGCTCCATTGGAGCCACCTCCGCCACCATTACCATGAAGACTTGACGAACAAGGGTCGTTCGAAGTGACTGAGCCACATGAAACTGTGTCAGAGCCCGCTCCACAAGGAGACTATTCAACTCTGGAGGAACGTATTATTTTTTACCTTAAGGCATAATCTCTCAGGCCAGCCAACCCTCTGATTACTCACTTGTCGGCATCGATCTTGATATAAGTTTTCCCTCCTGAGGTGACACCTTTTGAGCGCCAGCTAGTCTTACAAGCGACAATGGAAGTGAATGATGCTACTTCGTCCGGGAGGCCTCATACTCCCGTTATGGATAAAAATGCAGGGGGAATCCTACCTCCTCTCCCAACTTCTCCATTATGTACCACAGTGGTCTCGACTCCCTCTACTTCAAGTATTGGTCTGATATCGTTATCAACATCGACCAACGCTTTGTTTACCCAGAGTGTGACAGACCCTCCATTCTCATATGGAATGCATGGATTTGATTCGAGCTCGGTTCTTACCTACTCCACTTTACAGACAATGGGTATGGGGGAAAGGATCTCAAACGCTCTGGTGCAAGGGTCCGTTGGGGGTGATTCAATCCCCTTTAATTCTATCCCTTACGGTGGAGGTCACATACCTCCTCCACCCCCCTCACTTGATATTTCTTTGCAACAACCAATCAGGTCGAATTCTAATTACAACTTGTTTGGAGCAGTAATTTTAGGACCTTCATCTTACACAATGTTGGTGGGATCTATGTTGTTCTCTTTGTTTGGCGCATTTGGGAACAAGGATTTTTCTTCAGTTGTTTTCTCGGATGGGGGAAACCTTGGTTTTGGTCAACAGAACCCCGTGCAAGGTACTATTCCTTCACAAGGAGTGACGACTGAAGTTTTCTCCACTTAGGGTCTTTGGAATCCTTAGCAAGGATCAGTTCCCTCACAAGGGATGTTAGTTAGCGACAACCCTTTCCATGCTCAATGGAACCCCGAGCAGAGCTCTGTACCTATGCCCATCGGATCGGCTGGGGGAATCCCCTTCCAAAATCCTTGGAACACAACAAAGGGAGTAATCCTCGTGCAAGATATGTTGTCCAATTATGGGAATCAGCCGATGATACCCCAACAGACACAGTTTCCATACCCTGGTGAAGGCCACGGTTTCTACCAGAGCCATGGCCAGCAGTCCAACTTTTCCTAGAAACCTAGTGCCAGCCAAACTCCATGAACCTCTTTTCTTGTACATAGTACTCAACCTAAAATATTGTTTCTAGAAACGCTACATCTACCAGACTTGTCAATATTATTGAATGACCCAACTTGTCACGATCCATGTTGGCCCCCATGTCAACTAATTTTCCCTCAGATATTCCGCAATTTGAAGGTAATCCTGGTGAAGATCCAGGTGATCACGTGACAACTTTTCATTTATGGTTCTCGTCAAACTCACTGAGGGAAAACTCCATCTGGTTGTGCCTCTTTCAATGCACTCTTATAGGGAGTGTTATGAAATGGTATATTGAGCTCGATCGCTCGAGGTATTCTTACTTCAATGACTTGGCGATGGTCTTATTGAACCATTTCCAGTTACATGTGAGATACGATGTCGACACTAAATTTTTGGCCAACTTTGAGAAAACCAAGTCCGACCATATCTCCGATCATATCCAAGAATGTCAGCCTCGAAAGAGCTTGATTAATGTCTAGGTCCCTTTGACGTTCTTGCTGGAGTGGTTCCTGAAGTCTTTGGTGTTGTGCATATCCAAGGACGTAGCGACTTCTAGAGTGTTTTCAGAGGAGGAGGAGATAATGAGAGCGCAACAGGTTGAAATTATCTACTCTCAGTCCAACATGTTGTATGATATTTTCCAGACACATCGCGGTCTATTATCGATAAGGCCAAACAAAATTTTGGACCCCATGCTAATGGTATTGTGGGCTCAGCACAAGGAAATTCCATTGATCTGTTGTCAAAAAAATTGCAACATTTTTTGATACTACAGACTGTGGCCAGCCAGACCTTGAGTTCGGTTGTTCCCCCTACCCAAGCATTAGACATACATAGTGTGTAGTTGACAAACCTTAAGTCCAACCAACAGCCTGAGGGAAAGAAGAAACAATGGAACAAGAAGGGTAAAGGCGACAAAAAGGCTACCAACAATATTGGCGGGGGAAAAATGGAGAAGAGGAAGTCGAAGTATCCATGTAATATTTGCATGGAAGGCCAACCGATTCATTTGTGCCCTCGAATTGCAGAACCATAGAAGATATTGGCGCAACAATACCATGTTGTGTTGACGAACCCATTTCCACATGGGAAAAACATGGCTCAAGCTTCAGCATCCTCGAGCGTGAAAGGGGGCAGTCAGGGACCCCCCGTGTCTACCAATAATAACTCGGCCGTGAATATTTACATGATGAATGTAGAGGATAATATAGAAACCAAGGCTTAATATTACATAATGTTAGAATCTATTGAAAAGGGAAAAGAATCCACAGACCCACTGAATCCTCTCCAGATTGAGAAGACGGCTGGAGAAACGATGACTCACATCCCAAAAGGTTTGTTTAAAAAGGCTTCTCATAATCCAAACATGAGGGTGTCCAAGAACTAATCCGTTGTGGAATATTTGGCACAGACCCCTTGCGCGATGTCTGATTTGGAAGTCCTCCAGAGTTTCCCTTCACAGAGAAAATCTTTGTTAACTCCTTGGGATTGACATAGACTTGTAACCCGGGAGCGATCATTTTTTATGCAACCAACTTGAAACCCCATCTTCCTTACCACGTTGCATTTCAGATAGTAGTGGCTTATACCATGAAATATTTTACTCTGAACATTTTTTGTACGATGGTTGATGAGGGTGCCTTGAATTCTGTGATGTCATTGGCATGTTGGAAGGCCAATGGAAAACCTGGTTTGTCTCCGTCTCCTATGTTGCTTATGGAATTTTACGGTCGGTCGTTCAGACCACATGGAATCATTCCTTCCTTCCCCGTGTAGTTGTGAGGAAAAACTGTGCATAGAAGTTGAAGTGGTCGATGCACCTCTCGACTACAACCTATTGTTAGGAATGATTTGGACCTATGCGATGCATGTAGTGTTTGCTACGGTTTTTTGGGTTTTGTGTTTTCCACACAAGGGCCAGATTGTGACCATTGACCAGTTGTCCTTCTCCCTCCCTAACCCTTCATCAAGAGCTTCCATGGTCCCGATGATTGATAATCCCCAGCCTGACATTGTCAACTTAGGTGTTGGTTTGTTTCCATCGTTGATGGGAACTTTTGATTACCCATTGCCTTATGGTGATGTCAATCTTATATTGGTTGTCCCCAACTAGCCTAGGGTCATAATATTTCAAGTGTCGTCATTTTGAACGACTTACTTTAATGATATGTGGACTATTCTTTCCCCATTGACTTCTATGGAAGGGACAGGGCATCCTGGCATGGCCATGCCCTTTTCCGTGGCTGAGGTTGTGTACAACATTGTCCAAAAAACTTTAGCCAACCCCGATCCAACTCCCCCAATGGAGTTAGATCTAGTCCTCAAGCCTATTTGGGCTCAATATTCTCTTGCCACTGAAGATACTTTAGACCTGGTCTTGCCCTTTGACGAGGTGATTCTTGAGGCATTGACTAGTCCAGACAGACTCTGGGATGATCTTCATCATAGGTCTTACTTCCTTCCCAAGTTATGGAGAATAGAGGCATGAGAATTTGTTTCGACCATGAATGGAGATAATACTTTTCCTATCAATCGTCTGGATATGCACGCAGTTTATGCCAAGGGTAATATGGAGAGTATCGATAAAACGATTCAAATAGATATCTCCAAAACCCTTGACATTGTGGATAATGTTTTCATTGGAGTGGACTACTCCCTCGAAGAGATTCCAACTTATACAGAGTTATTTAAGGAATTTCACGACATTTTTGTCTGGTCTTACGAGGAAATTCCAGGAATTGACCCAAGAATTGTTGAGCATGAAATAACGACTTATCCTGATGCCAATCTGGTCCGACAGAAGCTTCGTCCGGTGAATCCTCAAAAAGCGACAACAATTAAGGCAAAAGTAGAAAAACTACTCAAAGCCAGTTTTATCTACCCCATGTAGTTGACAGAATGGGTGTCAAACCTGGTTTTGGTTAACAAGAAACATGGTATGATTCGCGTGTGCATGGACTTTTGTGATTTGAACAAGGCATATCCGAAAGATAATTTTACCAACCCATTCATCAACCAGATTGTCTATGAATGCATTGTCTTCGAGGTCTTTTCATTCATGGATGGTTTCTCGGGATATAACCAGATTTAGATCAAACTCGAAGACCAGCATAAAACAACTTTTATTTGTCCTTGACGCACATTCGCATATCGTAATATGCCTTTTGGCCTGAAGAATGCTGGAGCTAATTTTCAGTGGACCATGTCATATTATTTTCATGAAATTAGACATATAGTCGAGGCGTATCTTAATGATATCACATCACGCTCTCACAAGAGATATGATCATCCTGCTCATCTTCGACTAATGTTTGAGTGATTTCGCTACTATCGAATTCGCTTGAATCCCAACAAGTACAATTTTTGCATGACATCAAGTCGTCTCTTAGGTTTTATTGTTTCAACAACAGGGATCATGGTCGATCCTCTCAAGGTTGAGGTGATAGTTCAATTTCCTCCCCCATGCACGATACCCCAGCGTAAGATCTTACAGGGGAAAGAAAATTTTCTTCGACATTTTATCGTGAACTACGCCAAGATCACTAAAGGGTTTATGCATCTCTTGAAAATGGGAGTCCCATTCTACTGGTACAAAGCTGCTCAATACTCCTTTGAAGCATTGAAACATGCCTTTACGTCTACCCCTATGCTTCGGCCTCTCAATTATAATAGAGATTTATTGTTGTATTTGGTTGTTTCAAAGTCGACCATGGGCATGGTCTTGATTCAAGAGGATGATCTTCTTGAGGAGCATGTTATTTATTACCTTATTCAAGGCCTGGTCGGGCCAGAACTCATATATTCTCACGTTGAGAAGATTGCTTTGGCAACAGTTCATGTTGTCCAATGGTTCTGTCATTACATTTTGCTTCACAAGACCACTTTCATTTCCTTTGTGAACCCTTTCCAATATGTTTTAACACGATAGGTCATTGGCAGAAATATCAATATATGGATTGTGATCCTCCAGGAATTTGACTTGGATTTTGTTTCCGCGAAATCCAAAAATTTGTTGGTATTTACCAAACTTATTTTGTAACTTCTAGTCAAGTCTAGTGATATCATGCCCGAAGAATTTCTTATCAAAGGAGATCTTTTTCTAATCACATATTTGGACCTATGGTATGAAGATATACTAGTCTATCTCCAGACTTTGAAAACCCCTGCTTCTGCTTCCCATGATGAGTGTCGATGAATTCTCCATCAGGCAAGAAACTATCTTATACCCGATGACACTTTGTATCGTCGAGGCATAGATTTCATTCTTCGCCAGTGCCTTATCCATGAAGAAGCAGAGATTGTGTTGAACGAATGTCACACTAGAGCATGTGGAGGTAATTTGTCTGGGTTGGAAAAATCCCAAAAGATTTTATGTACAGGTTACTTCTGGCCCTCGTTAATCAAGGATTGTGTAGAGGTAGTCAAGAAGTGCCATCCATGTCATATTTTCTCTCGGAAGATGCGGGCACATCCTGCTCCCATGTTTCCTGTCATTGTTATTGGTCCTTTCACCAAGTAGGGGATTGATTTTACTACATGTCACCCAGCCTCAACCATGGGACATCGTTACATCATCCTAGCAGTAGACTAATTCACAAAAGTGGGTCGAGGCTATGCCAATGTTTAACAATGATGGTGAAACAATGCCTCTTTTCAAATTTAATTAGATAGTAGCAAGGTTCGGTGTCCCGAAGGAGATTGTCACTGACCATGGTAGTCACTTCCAAAAAAAAATGATGATCTAGTTAACGTCAAATCTTGGGTTGAGGTAAGAAAATTCATCACCTTCTTACCCACAAGAGAATGGTCAGGTTGAAGCTGTTAATAAGTCTCTCAAAACTATTCTTCAGCGGACGATCAATTCTTCCAATTCAAATTAGCATTTGATGTTGTACTCAACGTTTTGGTCCTACTGAAGGTCTGTGAAGACTTCCACCAGTTTCTCACCTTTTCAAATCGTTTACAGGATGGAAGCAGTCTTACCTATTGAGTGTCAGATCCCTTATTTAAATTTGGTAGTGGAGTTATTGCCAGACACTTCACCGCTTGAGGAACACCTATTATATCTTGAGCAACTCGATGAGCAATGTCATGATGCAGCCATGGATAATAAGGATCATAAGCAATGAGTCAAGTGTCAGTACGATCGATCCGTTCATCCTCATATTTTCTCCGAAGGTAATATTTTCCTGGTCTATGATCAAGACAAAGATCCCCTAGGGGTAGGCAAGTTCAAACCCATGTGGTTCAGACCGTTCATTGTGAAAGAGGTATTGAATAAGGGAGCTTATCGTCTGGTTGATTTTGAAGGAAATGCCTTGGTGGAGCCTAGAAATGGGCTCTACCTCAATAAGTATTACTCTTAGGTTGGTCACTTGGGTGACTTCTTGTACACATGTATAGTTTCTTATACAGTTTTTGTCTTGTTTGCTTTGTGGACATGTAGTTATTTATGTCTTATTTTTCACCGTGGCATATGTCAAGTGAATCAAATGTGTTCTTTGGGTTTGTGGATGGTGGTAACTGACACACTTGGAGGCTTTCTTCGTAGCTTGCGTTATTTTCACAGCTGGAGGCCAATTGCTATCTTCCGAAGGTATTTTTCTAGGTGACGCTACAAACAATGTCATCGAGTACAATGTAGTGATATAGTTGCTTTGTGACACTTTGTCGCATGGAATTTGACACCTCCAGGTCTACCTAGATGCTCAGCTGGTTGTGTCCCAGTTAAATGGAGTTTACTGCGTTTATGATCCCACTTTGCACCGACGTTTACATAGGGTACATCTCTTGGAATGTTATTTCGATTACATTACATACATCCATGTTCCTAGGATATTTAATCATATGAAATATACTCTAGCTAATCAAATATTAGATTGGCATGTTTCACACACATAGAAAGAGAAGCACACACATACACATGTACACACATTTGTAAAAATTGTGATCCATAAGACAAATAAGATGTAAATATATATATATATCAAAATGTGTCATGAGTACATAGGTAGGCACGAACGCCTCAAAAATAATGTTCAGTATACATCACTGGGCTTATTCCCTCAAAAATACATGTACAAAAGGTGCCCTCGGCACATTAAAATTCTAGCCTGTCTAAGCATGGGGCCTATTGGCCCTGCCATAATGAACGATGGAATTGGATAAACGTCGGAAAAGATGGACCCACGTCTGTGGCACCCTAACTACATGAGGTTGCATGGAAAGAAGGAGATAATCGATCTCGTCCATGGGCATTGT
This sequence comes from Picea sitchensis, assembly GCA_010110895.2. Lineage (NCBI taxonomy): Eukaryota > Viridiplantae > Streptophyta > Pinopsida > Pinales > Pinaceae > Picea > Picea sitchensis. The sequence goes on along the minus strand of SNQJ01S0015099.1, from coordinate 86,470 downwards.
GTGAGTGAGCGTAGTGAGGTTGCACTCCACTTGTCTCAAAACCCTCTCAACCTCTCCAGCTGGAGGTCCTCCTATAGTTGTTGGTCCACCGATTTTTTTTGGTCCGACCTCTGGTCGAGGATGTCATTGAGTCCTCGCGAAGTCTGTTGGGTGCACTGGTCCCAAATATATACATAGAAGATACATGAAAGTCAATACTCTATACACATATAAAAATGATATATATAAAACAATTAAAAATTAAATAGCATTAAAAACAAGTTACCTATCTCTCCCTGCTCCTCTCCGGGAGGCATAGGCATGTATGGATCCCTGGAAAAGTTGATCACAGCGTACGGGTAGTCCTCAATCATTGGAATATGTCATGCCCACTAGTCAAAACAATTTTCATTGAAGGCCTCTATGGTCCTCCCTCCCCCTGTCGTGGTAGCAATGTTGCCCATATGCATATCGCTAGAAAGGAGGCCACATGTCCCCATACTGTATATCTGGGACTAAGACTGGGTACCCTCTCGAAGAAGAAAGAGAATAAGATAGTGTAAAACCCAATTTTTTTGTTGCTACATTGTCGACACTCTGTCAGTTGTTTCTTCGTGCACATAAGCATGGTCGTGCTCCAGTAAAAAAAGTGTGCCTCCTGACATTGAATGGCACAATGCATGTGTGCCCGGGAGGCCTGGTGTAGGGCCATGGATCCAATAATCCGCCCAATCAGTAACAAGATCACCCAAAGAGTCAAGTTGGTGATCTTATGAATAGGCACATGAGAACCTACCTTCTGAGTGCCAGCCTCACAATACATATGGATGTATTCATCGATGTTGAAGGGCCTAGGGGGAAAGGTCCACAGATTGACTTGTTCCCCTCTCCTCGAGAGGTCAGTCAGGAAGTAGATATCCTCAGTCGTCAGAGTCAATGACTGTCCCTCTAACATGAATTCCTCTACATCTGGGTGCCAGTAATCAACAAGGGCGTTAAGTAACCTAGGTTGTTCCCTCATAAAAGGACATTGTAAGTACTTCCATAGCCCACACTGTTTCAGTGAGACGATGGCTGCAGGGTCCTCTTCGACCAGTATATCTATGTCCGTGTTCTCCCTCTCCCTCCAATGGACATACATCCTGTTCCATGGAAAAATTGGAGGAAGTTCTCTCTTTCCTTTTAATTTTTTCTAATCTTGCATGGGTGTACGCGGGTTGTATTGGCCACACTCGCATATGTACGTGGGTAGATTTTTTTTTCCTGAGTACATACGCGGGTTGTCCTTGGACATCCTGTGTACACACAGGGACACTCTTTTTAGGAGAGCACACCCCTTAAAAAACAAAAATAAATGCATAAATGACTTCTTGAAATGCAAGAGGGGTGAAATTGTAATTACTTGGTCCAAGCGGAAGTTTGTTTCATCCATTGAAGCTCCCAGAATCAACTTCTTTAGCAAAGGGTTTTTTTTCGCCTTTTGGTTAATTTTCAAACTGCAATGGTGAAAATGAGTTGTCAGCGTCTATTTATAGACTTTTTTGGCCCTTTTTGCCACTTTTTTGACCCCCTTTTTCTTTTTTCTTGGCTTGGAAATCACTTGTATCCTATTCTAAGTTTCTTATTGGACGTTATGGTACCCTTTTCCTTTTGATTTGGTAAATTTTTTGGGATGGGTCAATTTTTGGTATCCTTTGGTAAAAGTCTTTTTTTCAACTTTTTGCATATAAGTTAGGATTCCATCTCCAATTTCTGCATCTCGTTGTATTTTCCGCTAAGCCATAGGATCAACCCCACCAAAGTACGACACAAAACCTTCATTGCTAGTCTAGAAGTGGCGTAGTTAGGTAGTAGATCCTACCTGTACATGGATGACCTAGGTAGATCCTGGTTTCATTTTGGCATCCATGATGTCAGTAATGACTATGACTATAGGCTCTGTTGAAACAGATCTTAATTTTTTATCCTTAAGGCCTAGATTTTTTCTTTTTCGGGTTTCGGATTTTCATAAAACAAGAGTTTCGTATCATTTCTAAATACACGATACCTTTTTCTTAATTTAAAAAAAAAAATCGGATAATCAACGGGAAAAAGGTTTACAAAAAATATAAGACTTCCGATGCTTTTTATTTGAAAATTATTTAAAATGTGTTAAAATTTAAATTAACGATTTTTTAAATTAAACTTAAAAGAATTTTCGGGATTCGAGGTTTCCTACAAACAAATTTTTGATGCAAATCAAATCGTGAAATCCCGATCCCCGATTTCCTGAAATGTTGGAATCTTAATTTAAACACGGATTAATTTAGTCTCTTATAAGAAAGGTTAAGGGTTAAAATAATTATGTCACGATTTCGGGATTCGCGGTTCAGTGAGAGCACGTCTTCTGTCATCATGTTTCCCGAAATCCTGAATTATGAAACCCTGATCCACAAGTCACGTTAAATTAAACTAATTATGTTTCGGACTTAATCGTGATTATTTAGTTAATTAAGATAAGTTAAGTCCTGTTTAAAAAACAAGTCATCGCGATTTCACGATTTCAGAGATCGGATTTTATTGATAACATACTTCTCAACATCAGGATTTCCGAAATCCCGAAAACGTCTAATCTCAATTAATTAATGTGCTAAAAGCGTTTAAATCTTAATTAAAACATCACGATTTCGTGATTTCGCATTTTCGGAAATCGTTTTTCATCGATGACATAGCTCTCGACATCAGGATTTCTGAAACCCCTAAAAACGAAGTTTTCATATTTAAACTATGATTAACATTAATTAACCTTTTCTCAAAAACAAGATTAATGGTAATCATTCTTAGGTGTTCATTCATGTTTCGCTTACCAGTTAAGTAGGTTTCTCGTTTTCTTCAAAACCCGAAGGTGCCTAAATACGGACATTAAAAGCGTATGTCGGTAAAATATATTCCGCATTAAGAGATTTAAATTCGTGACAGCTGTGAAAATCTTGTCATTTTTTAAATGTATTCAAAATAAACATTTGAATGTCTATGTTTTCATTTTTAAGCTGAGCTCGTTTATCCATTTTCTATAACAGGTTTTCAATTAAACGCAGAAGTCATGGCACCCAAAAAGGCACCAAAGAAGAATGAAGACGCACAGGAAGGAGATATTATCTCTGACACCACTCCACATGCTATAGATTCTATTAAATCTTGGACTCAAATCTTCGAATTGCTGGAATACGAGTTTGAGAATGCTCATCCTGATTCTAAAAATCATTTCCGGGACATAGCTGAGTCAGAGCTTCATAAGATCGTTGCGCGCCCGAGGCTCGTGGCATACACTGATATGATTAGCTGGGCTTTGGATAAGATTGATATCCCAACAAGGAGTATTTTAAACGAGCAAGAAGCTATCGTCGAATCATTCAGACCAGAGCACCTTCAAGTAATGTATAAACTCTGGCCAAATCCTAAACATACTTTTAATGCTGAATTTTTAGCAGAGTTTCAGAGAAAAGAATGTATTGAGGCATACCAGACATATCTCGATATGATTAGAGGATGGGCGAGGTCTCAAGAAAATTTTAGGGTTAATTCTCATGGGATTTATGATACAGCCTCCTTAAATGAATACATGGTTTATGTAGCCATTATGTTATGTAGACTTTTTGGGAGAAAAGATCCCTGTCATTTTCATGCAGATTGGGTGCCCTTTTTAGAGGAAGCTTCAGAAGGAAATGGTTTTAACTGGCATAAGATTTTGTCAGATAACCTAACACAAGAAATTTTAAACTACAATGCAGCCAAATCAAAGGGACAACCAACAACTTTTTATATGTCTGCATACATTATGGATGCAATCTGTTTTGTGACTCCCTTTCCATTAATGAATTGGAGTTGGAGCATTTCCTGTCCAGAACCCATTCATAAATATCACTTGGCCCTTTGGGAAGAAAATTCTAAAGACGCATTTTACGAGGTTTGTCATTTTATTATTATTCCTATGCACAAAATGTTTTTTGGATGCAAACCCCCTCGCATTTCTGATGCAATCACATAAAGTCTTAAAGCAATTGCCGACTGGTTTATTGAGGAAATTTTTTCCTACATTAGTGTTTATGGCTATTCCATTCCCCCTCATGCACTCCCTAAATTCCTACCAGACAGATTGGTGTGCAGGGAGGTAGCTTATCAGATAGTAAAGGGCGGTGTTGGATTAGAATTAAAAGCAGCTCAGAAGAAATCATGGCCATCTTTCCCTGTTCATATTGGGAAATTTTCTTTATCAAATTTAGGTCATTCTAAGGTAGAGGCTGAGTCATTAGAAGAAGTGAAATTAGTAGATATTGAGCACAGAAAATATGACCCCTACCAAGTAATAAGTAGGCATTTCATACATTGTAATCTAAAGGCATATGAACATGAAGTATCTATTTATGATGATATATTTAAAGATGTTAAATCCTATGAAGAAGTACTGAACAGAGTCCAGGCCTTGCCACCTAACTCACAAACTATATTCACATCTTTTCAGAGCCATAGGCGAAGTTGCCTACCTAAGAGTTTGCAGGGTGAAGTTTCGACCCCACCACCAGAACAGGAAGGGCCCCCTACAGGGTTTGAAACTAATACACAGGATAAAACAAATACCAAAGGTAAGTTAAAGAATATTGAGATACCTTCCCAAGACACAGAGGGTTCTCAAACAAAAGAATCGAGAACAGAAAAGAGAAAAGAGCTGGAAACAATTAGAAAAATCATGAAAAATATTCCAGAAAAGATAGGAGGAACAACATCAACAGAGCTTGGTAGTCATATCACCTCTTTAACTCCATTGCAGTCAACTTTGGGAACCCCCCATGAAGGAGATTTATATGTCAGTGATCTATAGCTAATTTCAAGAGATGAAATCCCCCCATCAGATTATTTGTTTAGTAAAAAGCGAAGAGCAGTCTTGAAACAAGAAATTTATCCAAGAGGAGAAGGGATGATTAAAAAGAATAGGGTTATTATAGATGGAAATAAACTCAAAGATGGAGAGTTTTCTATAGAATTAGCAGGTACAATGGGTGCTATAGCATCAACAAATATGTATTATGTTGGCAATTTAACAACTATGCTCGAACAGAAAGACCAAACAATAATTTAGTTGCAAGACAAATTAAAAGAAAATGAGAGAAATATTAGTTGGGGAATACAAAAGGGTCTAGAACAAGATAGACTAAAGGATATGAAAGAAATCTAGAAAATGAATAAATACTTGGAGGAGGAAAAACACATAATACATGTCACACAGGAACAGGTCTAAAAGCTGGGAGAAGAAAACAAACATTTAAGAGATAAAATTATTTCTATTACTAATTAGGTAGTAGAACTTGAAAATTTCAGGACACAAGCATTGGAGATATATTTGAGAATAGAGGAAGAATAGAAGAAAATGTTCTTGAATCTGGAAGTAGTCCAAAATTATTTTCAAGAAACAAATAAGTCTTTGGAGGATGTTTTCCAGAAGGAAAGGGAGGCGAAAGCAACTAGAACGACTTTTCAGAAGGCAGTGGCTTTCTCATCAAAGGAAGAAGTTGGAAAGATTCAGAAATGATCTATTTTTGAACAGGTTAAAGGGAACATAATATTAAAAGTGTGGGAAGCAAACCTAGCTGAATATAAAAGAATAACAAGAGAGGTCAATGATGATTGCCAGGGAATTTTCGATCTCTTAGAAAGAGCTTCATTGAATATTGGAACAGATGACTGTTCCGAATTATTAGGTGAGATTAATATTGCCAAGAACCAACTAAGGTTCAAAGAAGAGCTGGAGGAAATGAAAATAGAGATTTCAAAAATTAAATTAATCAATATTACAGAGATCAACAAATGGATGGTGACGCCGAATCTAAAGTTGAAAACTATTAAATTCACAGAAAAGATGATAGAAAATTGTTTGCTTGAATTGCATAAAATATTTTTCTTATTTGAAGCAAATGAGATACCAGATGCTCCCAGGACTTTTGTGAAATTTTTGGGGAAATGTGTTCAGTGTATTGAAGCGGAGAAAGGAAGTTCGTCAACGCAAGCTTAAAATATTTTTTAAATGTTTTTATCATTAGAAATTAGAAAGAAATTGTAAACGGTTGACATTATTTTTTATATGTAACCGTAATATTAGGAAGTTGGTTAGTCACCAACGAGAAAATTTTGATGAAAATGCATAAATGTAGTTTCTTAAGACTGAGAAGAGGCTTCAGAATTTTTGGAGAGAGCTGATTGTAATAACAGTTTTCAAATACATCATAATATAGATCACAAATGAGATTCTGAATCCTGCAAATTTGTATCTATGTGTTCTTCAACCCAGTTTATTATACTTTGTTGTATTTTTGTTTCAATGTTTTTCTAACGAATAATCAATTTGAAGTTATCTACATCTTTGATTTCTAGTTCAAATTGGTTTGGATATCAAATTATTTACAGTTTTTCCTCTGAAATTGCTATTAGTAATTTTAAGACCTATAAATATTTTGTACCTTAATTCTTAACTTTCGTTATAAACCTCGTTTTCTTTCATTATTATCTGTCGAAATATGAGATTCTTTCTTGATTAAAGCCTCATATTTTTCTGTAGTGTTTATTTGTTATTTTATGATTCTCAAAATTGTTACAAATCCAGGAAACGACCTGGAATGTATTTATGTTAGTGTTTTGAATTTTAAAATTGTTTTTTCATATTCTCATCTCTGGAAAGTTTGAAGTAACGTTTGATTAAAATCCTTTCACAAATAAATAAAGTTTTATCCTCCATGACTGTTCCAAGTAGCAGACAACCCAACATTGAACCAGGCCTTCAAGATCAAACCAGTATTGCCTTGAATTTATTTAATACCATTTTACAAACAACAACTAACTGGGTTGAGTTAGAACGTTCATGGGCTGCTATTGAGAGAGACATTAGCATCCAAGAACAACAGGAAGCAAGACAGAGATAGTTGAGAAACTGATTCTGCTTCAACTTTCCTTTTGAATTCTTATTCTCAAATTATTCCTTTAAACATTTACGGATGCCTTGACGGTATACTTTATAGCCTTAAAGTATAAACTCAGGAACAACAGGCTTGGTAGTATTTGTTAGTCTTGTCATAAATATGAGGTCAAGCCTCATTCATTTGATGCATCATCATTCTTGGCCTTACCCGCGGGATTCCCAAATGAGCACGCTATGTTGTCTTTCAAGATCGCTTTACAATTCGAAAGAAACATCCGATGAGATTGTATTTATTATTTTCAATCTTGTCTAGATTAACTCAGAAAAGTATCCCCCTTTAGTCTTCTTTAATCCCTTTTTAGACTCTCTACACATGAAAATATTCTCAAGCAATCTTGTTGACATTCACACTAGCCAAACTCAAATTTGAAGGCACGTATGTCCGGTGGTAGTTTAACCCTTTTTTTCAGTCGGGGCGGTCAATTTCACGAATAAAGGTATGCTCTAGGAACTTCAGTTTGCTAGAAGAGTATTCTCAGGTGTAAGTTTAACCCTTTTTTGGGCCTGGGGGGATAAATCTTCGAAAAAGGAACATTGGCCTTGGTTTTGGTTTATCACATTTTTCAAGACTTGGAGATTACTTATGAGAAAGGAACCCCCACAGAGTCCATAGTTAAGCTCTTTTCAGACTCCCTAAAATTGAAAAGATTGTCGAGTGACCTTGTTCCTTCACACTCGTTAAATTGGTCCAGAAGAACATCTTCTAGAATGATTTTAACCCTTTTTCCATCCTGTCGATTATAGTGGAAAAAGTTACGCCTTGAGAGGTTCGTCTCGTCGGGAGAGTTCTCCTCAATAAAATTTATACTTTTTGGGCTAAGGAGACTAAACTTAGAAAAAAGTTGTGAGTCCATAGTTAATCTATTTTCAGACTCCTTAAAATTGAAAAGATTGTCGAGTGATATTTTCTTTGTCACACTCATTAAAATGGTTTTGAATAGATGTATTTTCGGTGCCAGTTTACCCCCTTTTCGATCCAACTAGACTATCTTCAAAAAAGGTACTCCCTGGAGTCTTCTTTTACGTTTTTCAAATTCTCTAAACATGAAAAAACTACCGAGTTCACCTTCTCTGGGATCGTTAAAATTACATTGAAGTGGGCTTCATTGTGTCTTGCTTAATCACATTTTCATCTCCGCGTCTTTGGCCTAATGTCGGTTCCATGTTTCTCTCAACTAAACCTTTGAAACATGCCTTATATGCAAGCCTTGTAGCACTTCTTTCCTTTGTGACCTGACACCTTGACCCATGGAGGAATTTTCCCGCAATGTCCTTTTCCTGCACATGTCTCCTTGCTCTGAGCATTAGTATGTTCCTTGCGCTTGGAACTAGTATGTTTTCTTGCGACACTCATTCCTCCTTTTTAACGTAACATTCTTTTATTATTTTTCAGGCTCTCAAAAAATTTAAAAAGACAAAAAAATCAAATATTCCAAAAATAGGGAACAGGAAATATGTATTCTTTTTTTAGCAGCACAAAGAGTCGCCCTTGGACAAAGAACATCCTTCATTGGGATCTAGTATGACCTTAGGAAGTTGTTCTCGCTACATAGATTTGTGTCCTCTTCTGTTTGGTTACTCTTCCAAACATATGGAGAGTTTGTGTTGCCTCCTGCATTGTGAACTTATGTCAATGTCATGCTGCCTGAGTCTTATCATCTTTCGTACTTTTTTCCAAGGGAAGTTTCACCCAGCCTAAGTCGACCTTTCTATAGTTTGTCTCTTGATCTCATGTGTCGGACATCCCAAGAGTCCAGTCAAGTCCAGATTCAAAATCAACGATTTTTTTTTCCCGATCATCAAGATCCTCATGTCTTTTCCCGACGAGTTGTTGAAGACCTCAAGGTAGTGAGTTATACACTCTCATTGTACTCCTACCTGATTTTGAAGATCTTGAAGTTTTTTCTTGAGCTCTGAAGGCCTCATCTCCAGCCATCGGACATCACTAGCTTCTTGAAGATGGATACTATACTTGTATATCTTCGACTAATTTTGAGATGTAGATCCATTATGTATTGCTCGCGTATACACTTTATATATTTATATGACATGGATCTGCAGTGTATTTGATTGGAATCCATGATTTATTTCATCCGGATCATGGGTATGCCACCTCAGAGAGACAATTGTTGTTTTGTAGATGGCATCTACCGAACTCTGGTCTCAGGCTCACTCTATCTCGTACATTGGTGAAGATATTGTAATGTATTTTGGCCATTAGTTGCTCTTCTGACCTCACACATTAGTGGGCATTTTTTATATCCCTAAAATTCCATACGCATGCATACATGGCCTTGGCCCTCTTACTTACATATTTTTCCAAAGCACTGTTGAGAAGCTCTTCTTAAAAAAACATTTTTTGGAAGATGTACGTGCCATGCACCATTACAGGAACCATACATACACTTGCTTCACTACTACAGATCGTGTACATGTGAATGTTTCACCATTACAACCCACGTATGGTTGCAAAAGTTGCAAGGAATTCGTTGAAATTCACGGGCTATTGGAGGTTTCCCAACTAATCCACCTGCCATAGCCTGTCACCCAACCGAATAACCATCATTTGGCATATAAAATGAGGTGTTGGGGTATCATTTCAAATCTAATCATAAGAACAATGAAACTCTGCCCAATTTCACTTCCCATCCTTGCCCAATATATTGTTGCCTTTTGTGAGATATTGCCTCAGCATACCCTCATCAACTCCTTCTTCCTCCATTCAACCCATTCCATTTCCATTGAGGTGATCATAAGGTTGAGAGAATAATTTCATTCAATGTGCACTTGGAGAATGGTAAATAGGAGCCCAGACCAGGTTCACAGAATGGTGGATGACTCAAATTGTAAGGTATAGTCTTTGTATTATGAATAAAAGAATCACATTTTTCTGTCCCAAATGATGGTGTTATGAGTATTTTTATTGATTTATATTTGACATTTTATATCTAACCCTAACGTATGGATAGAATAACATGCTTATAGTTCTTTGTTTTCCTATCTTTGGATGAAGGTTAGCCTTGGGAGGAGACGTGCAGTCAGTGGAACTTCTAAGCTTGAGTAGATCATCATTAGATGTGGGATCAAAGGTATAGTTACCCGATCTCTTCTCAATTTTCTTTATTTATATTAGTTTTGGTATGTTTGGGGTAGTATATAGAATTGATTATCTTTTAGATGATTATTCTCTCTGTTTATATCTTGAACCCTATTGTATTTAATAGGGGTTTTTTCCCCGCTAGCACTAAGATCCAATTCATTCGTGACTAGATAGCCCTGACCACACTAATAGATCTTCAAAGTTTCTTAGGACTTGCCAACTTATATCGTAGGTTTGTTTTGGGATTATCCCATATTACATGGGCCCTCAACCAAGTGACCAAGGGTGGTGGAAAGGAAAATTTCATGTGGGGGAAGTCCCAACAGCAAGCATTCGATGATCGGAAAAATTGTTTGTGCTAAGATCCAATACTCTCCTTACCCGATCTGAAACAAAATTTTGAGATTGAATCCGATGCCTCAAATTATGTCATGGGCACAGTTATCAATCAACACAGTCATCCAATGGCATATCATAGTGAGACACTATTAAATATCATCCATAAGTACCCCACCTATGACAAAGAAATTTATTCCATTTTATAAGTTTACCGACAATGGAAGCACTAAATTCTCAGGAAGTAGACAAAAAACTACATTGATCAAAAGCCTCTGAAATTCATGCAAACATAAGGAAAATTTCAGAACGACCACCATTAAAATTGGCCCACATACTTGCAACAGTTCCATTTCAACATCAAATATAAGACAGGGAGCACAAGTCGTGTCATTCACTGCCTCAGTCGACCTCCAGTTGTAGCCTTAATGATAGTGCTCCACTCATGTGGCCATGAGGCATCCGAGTGGCCCCAAATCTATAAGAGTGATCCTGACTTCACTACCACTTACTAGATGTTGGGCACATGTGTGACTGTCATTGAATTTCATCTTTGGGATGGCTTGTTATTCCATCTGGGACACCTTTGTGTTGCTTTAAGAGAGCATGCAAAGCACTACAGTTGAATGGTAGGAACTTTTGGCATGGAAGTACTACATAATAATTTCTATTGGTTGAAACTGCACCAGGACGTTAGCAAGTATATCAAGTCATGCACTACCCACGTCATTGCAAAACTAGCCACTAAGAAGAGAGGCTTGTACACCCCTCTTCCTATTCTCGACAGGCCATGGGAATCCATATAGATGGAATACATGTTGGACCTTCCTTCCACCAAGTAGGTAAATGACTGTGTTTTTTTGGTGGTTGATCAGTTTTTAAAAGATGGCCATCCTAATATCCTGCAAGAAGAATATCACAACAGAGGCCACCGCTAAGATCTTCTTCGAACTGGTGTGGGTACACTTCAGGATACCACAAACCATCATATCAAATTAGGACAACGACTTTGTAAGAACATTCTGGTCCAACATATAGTCATTGTTGGACACCAAGCTCACCAATTCCACCGCCTTCCACCCCCAAACTGATGGCCAAATAGAGGTCATCAACATAACGATCATGCATATCTTGCACATGTACAACTCTAAAAATCTATGCACATGGGATGATAATATCCTCTCTGTTCAACATAGCTACAATAGATCCCTTCATAGCTCAACTAGCCATAATCCTTTTCAGGTGGGGTTGGGATTTCAACCATTGGGTCCCATTGATATCGTGTTTCCCCTTGCATCCACACAAGCACAATAATCCCATGCTCAATCTAATGCCAACAAAGCCACCAAGTTTATTGAAAAAATTCATCACATCCGACAACAAGTCCATGATATTTTACAAAAATCCAATGCTAAGTACAAACAACGCCATGATCAACACTGGGTTCTGCACAAGTTTCACGTGGGATACAGGGTTTGGTTGAATTTGTAGAAAGAACACCTTACATGACCCCATCAGAAGCTTCTTCCACTTCACTATGGACCTTACACCATCACCAAGGTTGTGGGTGATAATGATTTTGAGCTAAGTATTCCCCCTTCCTTGGCCTGCACCCAGTGTTCAATGTGGACCTCCTTCGACCATACTTCCCACCATTATTGGACACATCAAAGATTGCAGAGTAGTTGACATCGACAGATCTCAAACCTAACTGCATGGAATAGGAATCCATTGATTATATTAGAGACACTCATATTACGGGCACTCACCAACAATGGATCCAACTTTATTGGGTTGTCAGAGTAGGGAAGCTTCTACACCAAGGAAAGTGGCTCACCTAGGGCCAAGTTCAATAGAAGTTTTCCTATCTGATGGGGGCGGTCAATGAAATGGATACCATTGTTTCATAAGGGGGGAGGAATGATATAGGGGGGTATCAATGGCCACCCTCCTATTCCACTAGCTAAAAGAATAGTTTCCATTTTGGCAGTTTTTTTACATTTTTTTTAGTCCCAAAATTTTGGGGCAGTTTTGAGGCCCTCAACGATGTTTTTTGGGCTCGACAGTGCCGAGAATGTAACCATAGGAAGATTCTATGTTGAAAAAAATATGTACTCATCGATTATACCTTTAGAATGGTGTATCGAGTTCCCCAAACAGAGATCATATGCAAAAGTTACACCCTCGGGAAGTTGAAGTATGAACTACCCCCATCAAGGCCCACACACCTTTTGGCATTTCATCTCTCGGGGTTAGGGTTTTGGATGTTTAGGGTTTTCTCATTTAGTTTTTATGTTAAAAAAGTCCTTTGGAGCCTCATTGTACTCATCTTCTTGTGAATAAGTGTAACCATCACATCTCTTCTCAGAGATAAGCTGCCACCATTCGAGCAAGTTTGTTTCAGTCTGCATTTTTACAGTTTCAATAGGTTCTCTTTATTAATAGAAGTCAATTTTTGTTGTATCTTTGTTATACATATGTACTTCATTTAATTCCATTTTTAAATATGGATCATACACCATGACATATTTAACATAACTATTCACACAGTAAACACCAGAAACACAAGAGGACACTTATATTTTAAATCAAACCACCAACTGGTTGTAGACCTCAGACATTCCTCCCAACCATAGACTTTATTGCTCATAAAATCTCAACAACAGGTTACCCTCGAGCTAAGTCTAGGACTCCATGGTGCAGACCCACTCGGCCCTCAGGTCGAGGATCCACTTACAGGATCGTTCTTCGTTTCCCTTTGAGATGGATTGGATCTTTCAATTCCCTGCTTGAATCTTCCTTCTTTTGATCCACATGTCCTTTTGGAAGCTTCCCTGGAATGAACGACACTAGGTGCAAGCTCCCCCTTCTCTACGTGACCACCGGCTATGACCAAGGCCTAAACTGATAGGCTCTTGTCACAACTCACCTCTCACGAATTCGTGAGTCGAGACTCTCGACTCTTCCTATTCAATCCCGCGATATCCGAGATCACGAGACGGATATAAATCCTTCCCTTGTCAGCGCCCTCCACGCGTGACCACCAGCTAGGCTTCTCACTAGCACTTCTCGCCTTTCGCCACTTCACAAGTTGAAAGGTTGGGCTTCCGTCCCCTTATCTTACGAACCCTCGAGACACAAAAAGTCAACGGAGTGTTGACTCTCTTCAAGGAACAACATGTGTCCGCCTATCTATTCCACGGGCCCACCTTGCGATTCTACCATGTGTTCCTTACGCTCCACTTCACACTTTGCGTCTTGGAGCACCCAAATCTTGGGCTCTCACCTTGCGAACCTCCGAGTTCGCGAGATCCCTAGATCTCCGAACCTATCCTCTCTCATTTGGATGACTCTGATCCACTCACCTTTTGAAACTTCGTGAACCTTGATGCAAAACATTCGACCCTTCAACTCACGAAACCCCGAAATGAGATTTCTTGAGCGATCCAACGTCCCTGGCTGACTTGGATCTTACGGCCCTGATTTATTCTGAGCTTATGCTTGAGGAAATATCACCGTAACATTCATGCTTCTCTGCAAGATCTGACGACTCTTGTGACTTCGCAAATTCTTCTTAAAGAATTTCGACCGTTCGTTTCTTCCTAGACAATTCCTGCGAATTTAACCAAATATTTCTTCGCGGAACTTACCTGCCTACAACACAAACTTGCTACGCCTCCTTTCAATGCCTCAAGGCACCAACCTTCTGTGATTTTCTTCGACAACTGCGAAGACCCTATCCTTCCTGATCTTTCTCCAACTCCGGGTCTTAAAGAAGACTCCTGCATGCACTCCTTGCGACGAATCCTTCAATTACTTCAAAGAATTGAAGTCCTTCGACTCTGCGCACTCCCTGCAGCAGTAGTCCTTCAACAATTTCTCAGGTTCGCAAACTCTAGAATTTACTCGGCCTGTGCACTCCTTGCATGACTCCTGTTCTCAACTGACACTTATGTGAGAATGAGAACAACGTTAACCCTCCTGAGATTTCAGAGATAAAACTTTGAACTCTTTTCAACGCACTCCTTGTGGACAACTTCACTGCACTCCTTGCAGGAACTCTTGCTCAGATAGAGAAACAATTGAAACTCATTCCTTACTCTCTTTCAGAATTCAAACACAAAGCATGAAATCATATACACAACATATAAAGGAAATGTATAACAGAAAGTAAACATCCATGAGCATAACATTCAACATGCATACACAGAGAACAATACGACACCATGAATTTGAATCGAAGCTCTTTCTATTAACTCAAATCTCTGTACATGGTTGTTTTCAACTACAACTCTCTGCTCTCTTCTCTATGCTCTATGCTCTATCTTGACAATCATCTTACAACTATACAATGAGGGTTTTTATATCCCGTTTCCCTCTTGTGCTCTAAAACTGTCTGATCTAAGCATTAAATTCTATCTACCTACATTCATTACACATAAAGGCTCCTATCTACTATGGACTAAAGTGGATCACTCAAGGTCCTTTTTACAATAATACAAGTATGCCTCCACTTAATGACTTCATTAATATTTCAAAACATTTTCAAAAAATGTGCTTGGTGTTTTTCCAACTGTCTCTTATCTCTGTGATGTCTCACTGCTGGCTATGCTTGCACGCCCTTGCGATGCTCCTGCATCACTCCACTATGGAAAAGGATTTTTAAGCCAGAATAAGGTCTAATAGACTACATAGTTAAACTCATACCAAGGTTCCAATTCCAACAACCATTCTCAACTCACATCCTCTCATTCCCCATGAACTCTCCCACCCTGGGAAGTGTACCCCTTCTCTACTCAACAATCATTTGGTTGTCCCACTTCCCTTCTAGTGCTTCAAAAAAATTATGGACATGAAGTCTCAGAGCTTTGTAGCACTTGAAAGACAAGGCTTCCCTTAGAATTGCAACACCCACTAACCCAACACATAGGGAGAACAATTCCCATCAATTCTCTTACCCAAAAAGAATGCTCGTGGGCCTAACAACCTTCTTCTTCATCCCAAACCACCAATAAATTATTTGATACTTTCAGCTGAAAAATCTCTCCAAGCACATGTACAACTGGTGGATGGCAGGGAGTGTACGAATGGCAAGAGTGAATGTGAGAATGATGAGAATAGTGGGAAAATACACTAAGTTCCCACTTTATGTATGCATGTTCCCAACTTGACACTTGTCATGCTAGGAACTACATTTTCCCCACTTGATGATATGTTCTCCAACCTTAGCAACTTATGATAAAAATATATCCCATAATTTAGAATTTATGAAATATTATTATAATATTCCCTTTGCTTAATCCCCCTTGGTTTAGCTCCTCTTCCTAGACTCTTAGCCCCCTTTTCCTCTAGTGGATTTCTAGTCCCCCATATTATTTTGTCTAATTCGTTGGCAACATTGATGTATTTTTATTAATATCATCAAGTGTGATTACATATTACAATGATAGGATCACTAGCCTTTTAACATCTAGTCTCTCCGACCTAATAATCACGAAGGAACTTTGGCCCCAAATATCCTATCTCACCAACCTATAAAGTAGATGTACATTTATAATTGCAGTTCAGCATGGTGGTATTACAAGGAGATCCAATATTTGAGTCATGTAATCTCATAAAATGGAGTGGCAGTAGACCTAGAAAAGACCAAGGCCATCATGGATTGGCCAATCCATATAAATATATTTGAGGTGAGATCATTTATGGGATTAGATGGATATTATATAAGTTTTATTAAGGATTTATCCAAGATTGGTCACCCCATCACTTCATTGTAAATAAAATGAGTAAAAGTTGTATGGTCAACAGAATGTGAGATCAACTTTCAATAGTTGAAACATATTTTGACCAATTCCCATGTTTTAATAATTGCGGACCCTGAAAAGGATTTCCTAGTTTGTACAAATGCATGCAAGGAACGACTTGGTGGATTCCTCATGCATCAAGTACATGTGGTCTTCTATGATTCCAAAAATTTGAATGAGCATGAGCAACACTATGTTACTCATGACTTAGAGGTTGAAGATGCTTTGAAAGACATTACATGCTTGGGAAGATTTGTCTTGATGACAAATCACTATGGGATGAAATATTTACTTGACCAACCACATTTAAATGCCAGATAGGCTAGGTGGATGGCACTTATTAGAGTTTGATTTTGAAATTAGACACATTAACGAAAAAATAAAATCAAGTGGTAGATGCACTCAGCAAAAGTGTGCAAATGGTACACTTAGAAACAACAAGTACATGTAAATTTGATATAAAGAAAATAATTATATTTATTTTATAGAATGATGAACACTTTAATCTAATAAAGAATAACCTGAGTTAGTAGCCAAGAGGGTCAAGTTGTAAAGGATATCAACTCACTGAAGATAGGTTGTTGATGTTCAATATACCCAATTCAGTGGAATTAAGGAAGTAAATAATGGATGAGTTTCATAGGAGGATTTATGTGGGTCGTCCCATTTATCAAAATATTATTACAACAAAAAGAAAATTGTATTTATGGCCAAGAATGAAAAACGATTTTGTATAGTAAATTGTATTTAGTGCCAAGGGGTCAAGGTTGAACACAAACACCTAGCAGGATTGTTGTAACCAGTGTAAATTCGAGAATGAAAATGAAAGATTATCTCCATGGACTTTATAACATGATTGCCAAGGACAATCAAGCAACATGATGCGATCATGGTGGTGGTCAATAACCTAAGTAAGGAAGCTAAATTTGGTCCAATTAAATCCACTCATAAGGCCATAGATGTTGTTGGTATTTTTATAAAGGATTTTTTTATATTGCATGACATGCCCAAGACAATTATTTTCGAATGAGATGCTAATTTCACATCAAATTTCTGAAAAAAAACCTATTTTTTTACTTTGGAACACAATCATCCTTCAACACTATGTACCATACTCAAACAAATGGGAAAATAGAGAGTGTGAACATAGCACTGGAAGGTATGCTAATGGCACATGTTATACACCAACCCAAGAAGTGGGAGGATTATCTACCCTTGGTAGAATTTTCCTACAACAATGGCTATTAAGAGTCACTAAAAATGAGCCTGTTTGAGGCTTTGTATAGAAGAAAATGCAGAATTCCAATCAGCTGGGATAATTTGGTAGAAAAAATTACAATTGGACCCTAGATGTTGAAGGAGATGGAATAGGAAGTAGTCAAAATTAAGCAGAATCTGAAAGTGGCTCAAGACAAGCAAAAGAGCTATGTTAACAATAAAAGAACTTATAAAGAGTTCAAGGTGGGGGATCATGTATATATCAGAGTTAATCCTAAGAGGAGCTCTCTAAGGATGGGGACTTGTGCCAAGATGGCACCCCACTATTGTGGAATGCTTGGAGTCCTAGAAAGGGTGGAACTGGTGGCATACTGGCTTGCTCTACCTCCAACTATTAGAGAACATAATGTGTTCCATGATCTCTGTTAAAGAAATATATTCATGATTCTAATCATGTTATTGATTGGACTTTGATAAAGATAGAACTAGAAGGAGATTTCTATTCCGAGTCTCAACACATTTTTGAAAAGAGAGAGAGACACTACTCTGAAACCAATCCATAGTGCAAGTCAACCTACAATGGAAGCATTTTGGAGTAGATAAGACTACATGGGAATTAGAGTATGCCATGAAAGAGGCATACCCATTTTTTTTTCTATATAAAGTTGTTTATATGGTGGAAAAACACCAAGAATGATGTTTCTTTTAAGGAGAGGGGAATGTACCACCTTGTTTTCCCCTAATCTATAATTATGATTAAGATTTAAAGACTGTGGCTAATAGAAAATGTAATTATGTTTTATGTTTAATGATAATTGCAAAATAATTGACTGAAAGGGAAACCTTGAAGTACTTGCCATGATACCAGGAGTGGGAACTGGTGAGGGGAAATGGGGAATTTCTTGTTTACCCAAGAATTTATCCTTCACCTGAGAAAACCTTGATTACCAGATCTGTCTAAAGTACCCTTCCTTTATTTTTTCACAAGAAAAATCAGTTAATGAGACTTGACCCGGTGGTTGAAGTAGTTAAGAATTCCTTCAAAAATGTACAAGGGGAAGTGGTTGGGTCAGCTGAAGTTGTTAGTAAAAAGTACTAGAATTTCCCCATTGATTTGGGAGCCTGACTCCCAGAAGCTTCTGACAGAAGTAATGGAAGGAACTCAAGGAGGGGGGAGAAGGAAATAAACCACGTAGAAAGGAGGTTGGGGGACATGAGACATACACAAAAAGAGGAAAACAGAAGTACAAGAGTGCATGGGGCATGAGCGAGAAATAACATAATGAATATTCTATGGGGAAAATAGAAAGTTTACCCAGTGAGATTGTGGTTGAATTTGGAATAGATAATACCTAGAACTAGACTTGAGTAGAGAGGGTCACGAGTTGGTGTTGGTTGGAAATAAACCAACATTGGGGAGGGGAGGGTGTTGGTTGGAAATAAACCAACACTGGGGAGGGGAGGGTGTTGAGGGATTGTATAGCAGTGAAGGGACTCCCGTATGTAGAGTAAATCCAATTGTGAAGGCATATGGGAAGTTTGTGGTTGCCTTGGACTCAATGGGTAAATGAAATTTTTGTTGTTGTCTGATAGTAAAAGAGAGTATCCTTCACGATTAGCCCAAAATATGTAAGCTATCATATGATATTCCCCTGGTGGTATCATGGCCTAGAACGGGGGTAGCATGTTGTAGAAAAGAACAAGTGTAGAAGAGCCTAAATTTGGGTCGAAAGGAATTCACCCTTAGTCAGTTGGTTGATTGGCTATAAATCTAAAATAGATAAGTGTTCACATTATTCTTTGTAAACATTTTATAAATAAATGTTAATCCTTGCATTTATGATTTTGTGAGAAGTTTGAATATGATGATTGGATGTGTAAGTATGAGATTTGTCTACCTGATGAGCCCAATCCCAAAAAGGAGTTTTCCCTTTGAATTTGTGTATAAGGAACTGAATTTAGGCCATGTGACCCTATATTTTCCCTATGCTTTAACTAGAAAGTTTGCAGAGGATTAAACCTTGTATTTGGGATGTTGGTAGGGTTTACCCCTATTGTATTAAGTGTGTGGGAATATGGTCGAAACCATTGAATGAAATCCCTACTAGAAACGATAGGGAGGAGACGAGTTTATTCACCCAGTAGTGACCTGGTTCCCCTAAGTTGTTCATTTCCTAATTCGTGGTAGAGGCCATGACAGGTTTAGAAGTCCACCCTTATAACCCTATGTATCAACCCAAAGAAATTCATACCCTAGATTTGATACTGGAAGAAAATTTGGTTGTTCCTCGGGATTCAGATGTTGGAAATGCCATAGGTCATGGCACAACCTCAAGCTTGAAAGGAATATCTAGAACAAAAAAATCTGAGAGTCGATTGGACTGGGAGTTTGAGAAAGTTCCATAATTTTGGCATGGGTGGGGTTCCTAACAGGGAGAACCTAAACATGTGATTCTGAGTAGGAAAGAACCATCAATCTACCAAATATTTGAAACCGAATAGACCCAAGTCAATGATTTCATTGTGGACCCAGTCCATTGAAATCTGTCGAATTTTTTATGGTGCTCGTTAACCACTGTGCGGGTTGAAGATCCACTGAAATATGTACCTTTGGATCGGGGGACCATCCACCGTACAATCCGTTGAAAAAATTCTCATCCAAATTATTTTATCGGAGGGTTGATTGAAGTAGTGGTTGTGCTTTCTAAGTGAGTGTGTCTGACCAACTAAATGTTGTGCACCTTTGTAGTCCAAAAAAATCAGAACCATCAGATTGATTAAATTGTGATCGACAAATTTCTCGGGGTTGGAAGACTCTATTAAGGATCGTTTGTTTTGGGGAACTCGAGCAGACTTGTACTGCTAGATCGACAACCATTAGATCTGTCAAAAGTAAGGTGTTTGGGAGAAACTGTTCGGAAATTTTGGTGGAGGTCGTGTGTCTTGAATCCCAAGTAGGATAGTATGACTGAATATTTTCCATCGATATCCAAGCCTGAAAATATTGAAGCCATCGATCTTAGTCGAATTTTGACTATTCAAGGTTGTTGATATTTGTTTCTTTTGCAGAGTTCCACACTAATTCTTTTTCCAGGGTTTGCCCCTTGATTTCAAATCGATTGTGCCACATCGGATATTGACACGTCACCACCACATCAACACACACATGCTTACCCTATTAGCTAGCTTAGATGATGGGGATCCATGTGGAGGCCACGTGGAGGTGAAGTGAGTGGCGAATAGGAAAGGCTTGGAAGATTTGGGGGATCCTAACTTATGATCCTGAACTCATATTTAAACATAATTACAGTCATTGGAAATCTCCTAAGTAGTAGATTGTATCCTCAAGTTCAACCTGGAGAAGGGATTTGTTATTTTAAGAAGGAAATTTTTGACAGCACACCAACCTAAGTATGGTTTAGGAGGTCGATTGTGCTACATTTTTAATATAAGGGGGGGATATTACCTAACCCTAGGGTTGTGGAGAGTCAGGAACCAACACTTAACAACAAAGACCTTTCTTGGATGGAATTGGACCCACATCCATAGCCAGAGGTACAAATACCTTCAAGGCTAGGGGAATCAAGTCGTAATCCTGTTGTAGGGTCTATTCATATTGAGGATGAGGAGGATGAGGATTTTGATGATTAGTATCAAATAGTATCATACTATGCTTATATTTAGTCTCTAGAGGCCATTTAGAGCCTCTTTGTTGATGTATGTGTGTTCATATATGTATTGCACTAAGTGTTATTTTGGTTATATGCACTCTTACTTGCTATATAAATGAGAAAATTTGCATATTTGTGTATAAATGGTTTGCATTCATAAGGATGCACATGAATATATGTTTTTTTTCAAAAATTGAATATTTTATGTAGTTTTTGGTCGACCAGTTTTTTTGTCTGATTATGGTCCAGTTCATACTTTTAGGGTCAACTTGTTAAGTTATCAGTTTGGTTCTAATAACTATGCATCTGACACCCGTGGAATTGTCCTATCAAAGATAAACCTTAACACTTTGTTATCTAATTGAGATACTCAACCACCATCTCACAACATCCTTCCTTGTCTTTACACAACACCTAAATCTCTTCATGTGCATTGTATTCCCTTCTTATCCATCCTTAATCTCCTAAATCCACCTCCACATAGTGATTCCAAGTCCAGATTTTTTCCTACAATCCCATCCCTCCATACACTTCAATCGATTTTTCTTCAACCCGAGAAGCTCCCCCAAATAGTAAACCTACACATTGCTATGTGTTATTCTGCAGAGCCCTAATCGTAGCTCCTCCTAAAACCTTCTTCTACATAGGAGCGAAGTTACCCTTTACTTTTTCCTCGATTTTTTCCTCAAATATCTGATCATTGAAGCCATCTTCCAATCAATTGGATGGATCTGACATGCCTTTAATAAAACTGAAAAAACCATTCACACCTCCTTCAAAACATGTTTTTCCTCCATTCCTAAATTCTTCTGAACTTAAAGATATTGACCTTTCCTCCCCTAGAACCTTAGGCTATTTGGATTTGTGATAATGTCTGGATGAGAAAAATACATCCACACCATCATATGAACATTCAGAATAGTCAAGAAGTTGCTCCTCCTTGGACTCCATCTTCTCCAAAAACTTGTAGTTTAAATACACATTTTAGTTGTTTTTTAAGTCACAAATTTATCAATTTGCACTAGTGATCCCTTCAAAGAATAAGCAGCATCATCATCCAACTCCACTTGGATTCCTCCCTCTTTCTCTTGAAACTTGTTAAATATTTTCCTATCATAAGTCATATGTCTCAATGCCCCATTATCCACATACTATCCAACACCAGACACAATGTTGGTTGAAAGACAAGAGACCATGGAGAAGGTAGTCTTAAGCTTGGACTCTAACTTGTCCACTTCAATAACAGTCTTTGTTCTCCCCACAATTTATTTATGTTGTTTATTGGCCTTCCCTTTCTTTTTCTTTAGACATTGGTTGGCATATTGTCCTCTCTGTAGACACTTGAAACATTTCACGTGACTCAAATCCTTCGTATCTTGGTTCAAAAAGCTTGACTCATCTTTCTTCCCTTCCGAGGTACTTATTTCTTCCCTCCCTTCCTTGTCCTGTTAATAAGATCAAAGGTATTTTACATAAATCCCCTTGGTTGAACTAATCTCTAGCCTTGTTTTGTTCCTACATAAATTCATCCCAAAGCTTCTCAAAGGTGGGAAACTTCTCACGAGCACAAATACCCTAGACAAAGTGTTTCCATGATGAGAAAATTCATTCAGTGAATAAGAACCAACTCTTAATCTTAAAAATTCACCTTTATGGAAACTAAGTGATCTCCCAACCCTGTGATATTCAACAAGTAACTAGCCATAGTATTTGTGTCGTCATGCATATGGTAGATAGATTATTTATCAGGCACATCTTGTGCCAAATGTTCACACTAATACAAATTTATAAAAGAATCATACATATCCTTAGTCGTCTTCTTTCCTACAATTTGAGGGATCAAATAGTCCTTCACTAAATCAAGAATGGTTCTCTTTTCCTTGACCTCTTTCTTCTTGCATTAACTCAAGTGAACAAGATTGATAGTAACAATAACCTTGTTCTCAACAAGCACCCAAAGCTCAACCTCCTCCAACAACATATATAGTCTATACTTCCAAGGTGTAAAGTTGGAAGCACCTTCTAACCTATCACACTCTCTAAAATTGAGTGCAGTCATCTTTGAAAATATTGAAGCACAAGTCAAATAAAAAATCAACGAACAAATCAAATAGATCAATCACATATCCCAAGTTAAATCACAACTCCAATCCCTGGAACAACTAGGGAATCAACCCAACAAACCCTTCTAGGGTACAAGTGCATATTGTAAGAATGAATTGGCTTCAACTAAGGAAGTTAGAGTTTCACACCTTCTAAAATATCCAACTCCCACTTTCACAAAGAAGCAATTTCAGTATAACAAGCTTTAATACCGTGTAGAAATTTTGAAAAATATACCCAACTTAAAATTTCCACTTCACTTTGACAAGGTCACAAATTTATCACATACAACTTTCAACATTAGGGATGAACTAAAAAATTCAAAAATACGCATGTAATTATTTCAAATCTATTCACCACTAGTCTGGGCAAGTTCGTGTAGATAAACATCGCAAAATACTTCAACGCTAGATCAATGCAACAACACTTAGGGCATAGTCTAATGAAGTATGCATATCTGAAAATTGCATTAATCTATTGGACACATTTCAGATCTAAAGTTTCTTGTATGGAATGAAAAATCACTTAACATTTCAGCCCTGGTGTCTCAATAAATCAGTGTATCAAAACAACCATGAAACTTGCACAAAACAGATGAAAACAAATAGACCGCAAAACAGATGAAAACAAATAGACTGGAAATCAGATCTAAAATAAAATAATTTAGGACATCAATGGTACAACTCTTTGTTATTAGATAAAGTACAATACCTCAACTTTATCAAATTTGGTATATCAAGTCCTTCATAATTATCCCAATCAAGGACTTTTCCAAATCTTTCCAAACCCTCACTAGTGCATCCACAACCATTGTAAACCCTAACCAACAACAACAAGACCTAGTAAGGTGTCCACCAAAACTACACTAGTCTCTCCAAAAACTCAACAACAAGCTAGCATCCCACCATTTGTCCAACCCTTAGACCCACACTTGCATCTCACAAGCTTTACTCTTCACTTTCATCGCACAATCCAAGGAACCCTAGCACATGCTTCTCATAAGCATTATTCTTGTTACAAGGGTAAATAATTATTCTTCTAGGATCCTCTAATAGTACATCACACCAACTATCACATTTCTAAGACACAATACAATTTATTTTCTTCAACAAATATAAGTCTCCTCTCTTTTATATATGATTAGGTGAGGAAGGCCAACAATAATGAATGAACCAAGTCTACAAGTAAAACCTAGGCTAAGTTTACAACAAAACCCCAAGTGGAGTACTCCTCAAAGCAAGGTGTCCACATGTCACACTAGAGTTTCTCAAACCCCCAAGGTAGTGTGCCCTCCATGATAGGTTTCCACATGTCAAGCGCTCCTCTAAGAAAGATGACACATCCTCCAACAATGGCTCCTCAACTCAAGTTCTTCTCCTCAACATATGTGCAAGGTGGCTCCAATACTCCTAGGTATTTCTATCCAACCTCTAGGTGCATAATTCCCTCCTCCATGGTAGTTATTCCACATGTCCTAAGCACCCATCCTCCTTAGCAATTGCGCCCTTGTAAAAAATGTCAAATCACCACATTTGTGCCAACTACCACATCAAGAAGTGTGTCTCCCTAGAATTGATCCCAAGGTAGACATACCCCCACTAAGCTCTCCAAATGTATGTTAAAAAAAATAAAACAAAGGGACAAGGGGGCCACAAGTCCTCCATGTCACATGAAGTTCTCCCATAACTAAGTGAAAACACTTTCGGAACAACCAAAATTTAACAAAAAGGAGCTTCAATTAGCAAAAGTTTCAGGTTGCTTACCTCTGAAGCCATCATGGTCAAGATGTTATTACCTTTGGTATCCTCTACTGAGCATTCATATTTCTTGGCCATGGTCTTCATGATATGGTTCATCATCTCAATTAGAACAGTAATATTCTCCTCCAAGCAAGAAAAACTGACCTGCGGTTACTCTTTAGGAAGTTTTATTTCATTGTTTACTCTTTAAAACATTGGTCATAGAGATTCTCCCAATGTATGTTTGAACCAAGGTATGTTACCTCTCAAGTATGTACTCGAACTTGGCTATATTACCCATTAATCCAGAAGAATCTCAAAGTTTTATCCAGAAACAGGAGTGCCAAAACCATTCTTGATTACTCATTGAACCCACCTAGATTGCAGGGAAGAAATCTATTTGTTTCCAAATTATGGGTTATTTCTCGTGTGCTTCTTAGTTGATCATAGTGCATTTATATTCTCTTTTAATTTTTCTGAATAATATCAACTACAAACGGTAACATAGAACAACAAAATAAAAGATCAAAATGTTAACATCGTTGAGTTGAACCCTAACTCTAATCTCCAAAGTAATCAAAGGTTAAGATTAGATCTCACCTCACTTGAGATGAATGGCTAAGATTATTTTAATTCACTAATGCTAATAACCTTAACAATTAATTCAATTAAACTCACTTTAATTATAGAAAGGCATTCACTTTAATAATTTTTTTAATTAAAATGAATTTCAAAAGTTTATGAAAAGTGTTTTGGACTATTTCCACATGTTCGACACTAGACCTGTGTGGAAATATCTGTCTGAGCTACAAACATTAACACTCTCTCTTAGCAAGGAAGGTACTTCTAGAAGATCCACCTAGAACTGACTGTCCCTCCGATCTTGGCACAATATACTGCACATCATCTTGCACCATAACATCCTGATAAACCTGATGGCCTGATGCTTCTTCAATGGCGTTTCTCCTTAGTGCCATGAAGTTTGGAAACTTCTTTGGAGGCTTGCTCTTCCTATGATCTAGGTGGATATTGGTGGCCACCCACCTATTTCATTGGTTCGAAAAACAATTTTCCACTTTGACAGTTTTTCAACAGTTTTTCGTGTTTCAAACTTTTGGGGCTGTTTTGAGGCCTTAAACGACTTTTTTTGGGGATTTGGGGCCCAAGGGATTGCTAAAATCTTTACCCTAGGTCAGTTTGAAATTTTCCTTTTCGTTTATGCCTTTCCAACGAGCTATTGTGCGCCTAAAAAGAAGATCGTATGCAAAAGTTACGACCTCGGGAGGTTGATGTACTAACCTACCCAAACAAGGCCCACATGACTTTTGGCACTTCATCTCCTAGGGTTAGGTTTTTTGATGTCTAGGGTTTTTGACATTCCTGTTTATTGTAAAAGTCATTTAGAGTTTCATTGTAACCATCTTCTTGCGAATGAGCGTAACCACAACATCTCTTCTCAGAGATAAGACGCCACCATTCCAACAAGCTTGTTTTTCGCTGCATTTTATAGTTTCAGCTTATTTCCTTATTGAATAGAAAACCAATTTTATTGTATCTCTGTTATTTTTTGTTAAGAATATTTTAATAATCTATATTCATTTCATCATGCTCATAAAATCCATATCAGTGGTATCAGAGCGTTTTTTTCCTTTTCATCTTAATGCATGTCCCCAACGAGGTCAGGGTACAAAGAATTGGGTCTCGAGCTTGTTTCTCTTGAGGACAAAAGCTCTCGCACACCCAAGCAACCTCTCATGACAGGAGAAAAAGAAGATGACGAGACAAGAGATCCTTTCAAAATGTTGTTTGAGGAATCCCTCACGCAACAGAGGAACGAGATGATGGATAGTTTTGCACAAATCCTTCGGTGACTACCAACAAGTGATGCATCTTCCTCGAGCGGAGGTGTCGCCCCCCTTCAAGGTACAAATCAACTTCGATATTCCTATATTTGACGGTCATATAGACGCAAATGTTGTAGACAAGTGGTTGAATCTAGTAGAAGGTTATTTTTATGTCCATAACTTTTCGAATAGATAAAATATTACTTTTGCGCTCCTCAAAGCCGTTCCCCATGTCAAAGATTGGTGGGAAAATTTTTGTGAGAAAAACAAAATTGAGGAAATCTCATTATTTACAGTCACGACCACCTAGGAATGATTCAAGGATGTTATTAAGGAACAATACTACCCTGTCGAAAGTTATGACGACTTGTATACCAAATGGACCACACTGCGCCAAGAAAGAGAGTAAGCAGTGCCAGAGTTCAAGAATATCTTCTATACTTTGCGCACCAAGTTGGGTATCAAAGATCCAGAGCGACATCTGGTGCTCAAGTATTGCGGTTCTCTGCATAGACACATCTAGATTGAAATGGAATTTCTGTACATCTCATCCTTGGGCACGACCTACCAATATTCCATCAAAATCGAGCAAAAGCTCAAACAAAAGATGCGGCAATTTGGGTCTGGTAACTCCTCACAGCAAAAGCCGAGAAAGGGCAGCCCCAACCCATAGAACAAAGGACAAAGAAAAGATTGGCAATATCGGGACAACCAGTCCAAGCCACAAGAAAAGAAGGACACCAGAAAGAAAAAGAAAGATATCGGGAAGTGGTGCGACTTCCATAAGAGCCATTGGCATAACACTGTTGACTGCCACTCAAAACAATTATTGGTGGTCGAAGTGAGAGCCTCTTAATTAGATGCGGGTTTTGAATCTGAGTCAGAACTAGAAAGGGGAAGACAAATCATTGACACAGAACCCAGTGTCACTGTTGCTACCACCAAGCTCTAGCCTGGTGAACCAGACGAGCTAGAAGAAGGAGACCGCCTCTTCCAATCATAGATGTGGGTAAAAGGCACCCGGTTGCACTTCATCATTGATAGCGGTAACCAGAAGAACCTCATCTCAGTAGAGGTCATCAAGCAGTTGGATCTACCGACAACATCGCACCCACAACCCTACACCATTTGATGGCTTTGCTAAGGAAGTGATATCCGCGTCAGCCAATAGTGTCGATTGTCGTACGACATCAAGCCCTCCAAAGACGAGGTATTGTGTGATGTTTCTCCTCTCGAAGTTTGTAATGTTCTTTTGGGCCAACCTTATTTATGGATGTTAGGATATTTAGATACTTAGGAGTTAGTTAAGGTCTACTTGGTCTAATATGTCATTAGGTAAAAGTGTGTTTATTTAGTATGCATTAGTATGCATTTGTAGTTAGGAAATCCGACGGTCATGATATGTTCCCGACATAGAGTGATTTGACGGTTCATACTCTCCTCAATCTTAATGACCATTGATCCGTGGCTTAGCACCCAATTGGTCCATGATCTCTATTTAGAGAGCATGGAGGGTCATTTTTCAATGATCGATTGTGATAAACTCTCTTGTAAAATCTCTTTGTAATATTTTTCTTTTCATTAATAAACTGCTCCAAGTGGTCGCGTTGGTTGGGGCTGTGGATGTTTCCCTGTAGGGGTTTTACCACGTGAAAACATCGGTGTGTTGATATTTGATTTGGTTATGTGAATGGTTACTGAAGGTTTTCATCCTCTGTTGGAATACCTGTGTTGTCGAACATGGTATCAGAGCTTGTTTGAAGACCTGCTCCTGTTGTAGATCGAGATCGTGAAGTCGAGTTGCCTCATCTCCATTTTATGGAATTTTCGTACATTTCTGGGATGAAAGGATTGTTCCATTGCGTCCGGAGAACTCATTTCATTCAGGAACACTTTTCATTTCACTTGAAAAGGTTTCTGTTTTCCCAATATACGACCATTACAGTCATATCCGGAGGTATAAAACCTGAATACACATTTTTTAAATTTCTGCAAAGTTTTATTTTGATTTTATTTCGGTTTGTATTTTTTATTTCTGGGTTGTTACTCTTTTAGATATGTGTATTCTCTTTTTCCCGTGCCCTGTGCGATCTTGGTAAATCAGAAACAGATAGGAAAATGTGCATCTTCTGGGTAAGCTAACCGAAATCTAACCCTTGTTGTCATCGAGAAGCGAATGTGGAAATAGTTTTTTTTAACATGCTCTCCAACAACAACAATAGCAACAGCAACAACAATCCTCCTTCTAAATATTACAATATGTTTTGCTAGACCATTTAGTTAAAACTTGCCTTATTAAGTAAGAGGTCTTGAGTTCAAGTCTCTCTTTTGTTACTTTTTTTGAAAAAGTTCATACTAAAAATTGTAAAGTGCATTTCACTTCAAGTATAAAAGTGAATCACTATAAGTAGATTTATATTTTATTTTAGAGTTATTTATTTTGCATGCAACTTTTTTGTTATAAGGTAACTTCATTGTAAAAGTGATCCCCACATCTCTTTATAAAAGTGGGTCACTTCATAAAGTAGCTTACATTATCATGTGGTTATTTGGTTACCGTTTCTGCCTTTTTTTTAAAATGGCATAACTCTCACATCGGAAGTCTGTTTTCAGTGCCTTTTTTTTTTAAACCCGCATAACTTTTCGAGATCTTTCCATCCAGATCATTAGTTTCAGTTTTTAAATCCGCATTATCTGCATATTTAATATGGCTTCTACAAGTAATGTCTTTCTTACTAGCAACAACTACTTCCAATGGAAATCCCACATGGAAGATTTATTAAGAAGTAAAGGCATGTACCGGATTACCTTGGGAAATGAAAAAACACCCACTAATGATGATAAGAAAGCCAAATGGGATAATAGGAATGATGAAGCATGTGGACTAATCAGAATGTCCATCTCTCCTGATTTAAGGTACCACCTTCAAGGAATTGATGACCCCGAAGAATCTTGGAACACGATTGAATCTGTGTTTGGTAAACTCAATATTATTCGAACACAACAGTTAGAAAATCAAATATTGATCTTGATTCCAAGTGATTTTTTTTTCCTTGGAGACTATCTATCTAAGTTTAAAACACTCATAATTTTATGTGAATAATGTAAGATAAAAATGGAGGAAGAGCGTTGCATATATCTTATTCTTTCTAAGCTAGGTAGTGCATATTATGTGTTTGTATCTACCTTTTATGTTAATGTTTATTCCATTATTATAGTTCTTTGCATTTCAATAGATAATAGCATCATAAGAACAAGATCATTGAGAAATACACATTCACAAGAGACACAACATTTATCCTGGGAAACCCTCTAGGGGGAAAACCCATCAAACTTCCTTATCATAAATAGCAAAACAATGTTCAAGAATGCTCAAATCAATTACCAGAAAGTCCTCCCCAAGATAATACTGCCACTCTTCTCCTCCTCTCTCTGTGATTCTTGACTTGTCTCATGAAATGAGCAAGTGAGTTGTGTCTTGAAGTGATGTGCTGGCCTCTTATTTATACAAGGCTGACACATGTGAAAGGTCTGGCCCAGAGGCCGACCTCTCATCACGGGTGGGTAAACCCACCTTTAATTAGTCTGAGTCTTCCTGTAATAATAGCTTGTTGGGGCCGACTATGATACGCCTTACATGGTGCTCGACGTGATCAATCCATAAAAAGGGATTTGGTCATATACAATTCTTGACATGATTAATCCTCAATGGGATTAATCTAATAACAATAATAATAATGACATGATTAATCCACAATGAGGATTTAATCCAATAAACAAAATAATAATAGAATTCTCTTAGCGATTACATTATTTCAACACTCCCCTTAACAAGAAGGAATATTCTTCATCAACATGTCGAGTGAGAGAGTGCATCATTAGTTACATATGGAGACGATGTCGTCAATATCATCTTGAAACATTGTCTAGCGCATTTACGAGTCATCAGAAGTTTTCTTCCTTCAACAACATCATCATTCTCGAAGAATACTATCATCATCGCATCAAATATATATCGATAAAAATGAAATTACCTCATCATAGCATAGGTGGCATCGCAGTACTACACTAGATCAATGTCTGCTGATTTAAAAGAATGGGCGACTTAGTGTCCGATCCGTCTTTTTACGTCTAACAACTAGGTGAGAATCAAGTAATATCATCATCTCGCTGTCTAACAACTGGAGTCGGAAGCAGGAATCCCTGGCGCGTCGTAGCTACGTCTAACAACTAGGTCAAAAGCGTGACTCATCTTTCTTCGTCTAACAAAGAATTGAAGCAAGAACACATCAACATCTCGCTCTACATCTAACAATGAGGTGGAAGAGGAATCATGTTTATTTACATCTAACAACTAGGTAGAAGCAAAGGAACAGCGTTATGTTTTACATCTAACAACTAGGTCGAAGCATAGCTCATCTTGCTTTATGTCTAGCTGTTAGAGGTCAAACGAGATCCTATAATCATGCTTCGATCTAATAGCGAGTCGGAGAGCATGGCTCATCTTGCTTCGTCTAACATGAGATCAAAAGCATGGCTCATCTTGCTTCATCAATGAGTTAGAAGCAAGATCACCGCGAGCGTCATGCTTCGTCTAACGGTAGTCGAGCCAAAGGATCACCACTGACGTCATGCTTTCGTCTAGCAGTGAGATAGGAAGCATGACTCATCTTTCTTTACATCTAGCGGAGTCAAAGCAAAGAATACATATACTCCCCATTTCAAAGAGGGTCCTTTCGGACAATACCAAAGCTTATCTCGAAAGCGTTCAAACTTTACCCGAGATAAGAGGCTTAATGAACACATCAACAACTTGTTCATCACATTACTTGCTAATGTCTTTGGAGCTTTAAGGCTCCTCTCAGCCTCATATGCGGATGAAATGATGTAAGCCGGATCTCTATGTGCTTATTTTATCGTGGTATACATGATTCTCTATCATTTTAATGCGACTTTGATTGTCACATAAGTCATGGTTTCCTCATATCCAAATCAATAATTTTGTCCGGCAACTTCCGAAACCATATGAAGCCATGACTAGAGAACAATGACAATGTACTCTATTTCCATTGTCTTTGAGAGAAATCTTGGATTAGCCGTAATCTACCGCAGATCATAAGCGATCCCAAAGCAGAACAACATCTAAGTAGGTTTTCTATAAATAGCGCTTCACCTTTATTTTGCATCGGTATATCCACTCTGGGGTGTGATCATGATCTCCATCATTTGAGATCATAATCCTTTGTACCTTTAAGGTACCTCATCACACATGTTTTTAAACCACTAAGGTGAACGCCGTCACGGGCTCTACGAGAAATGACTCAAAGTGTTCAACTGCCATGAATCATGCAGTCACAATTGGTCGGGTACACTTCGGGGATCCAATAATGCAATAAATGCGAGTGGTATCTCAAATCGTGAAGTAGCCGATAGCAATTCAAGCTTTGGCTATGGGTGTATTCATGGACTTGCATTCGTATGTCTAATCTCTTTAATATTTCAACCATGTACTTCCCCTAGTTAAGGAAGATGGTACTGATTCTCCCTTACCTCAAGACCTAAGAAGTAATGAATTAGGCCCGAGTCTTTCATTTCAAATTCTATGGCAAGTCTCTGTTTACGTTCAGCGATGAACTTTTCTTCTCTAGTTAAAATAAGTCATCCACATACACAACAATATTATTCGGTTCCGTTATCCATGATCTTAGTAGAGATTTGAATCTCTTTCTTGGTAAAGCTCAAGCTCGTTAGAAAGCTGTCTATCGGCCATACCAAGAAGCTCACGGGAGCTTGCTTCAATCCGATATAAGTCTTTCTTCAATCGACCGACATGAGACCTCCTGTCAACCTCCGTCAGCAGGGTTGCTCTGCCATACACTTCACTCTTCAACGACTTCCATTGAGAAAAGAGTTGTCTTCATCCATCGAGTGCAACTTCCATTTCATCTTGGAAACAATAGCTATAATGGTTCTGATAGAAATGTATCGGCCATGGAATGATGTCTTCATAGTCAATTCGCTATGCAGAACCGGCAAATCTTGCTTGATATTTCTCAATACTTCCATCAACAACATGTTTTATCTTGAAGATCCATTTGATGATACCATCCTTACTTTTTAGTGGGAACAGTTTCCCATACATTATTCTTTATGATGGATTGGTATTCCTCGTCATGGCATCGCCCATTCCTTCTGGATGGCCTCTTCAAAACATGTAGAGTTATTCATCAAGTAGATTTCACATCAAAGCCGAATTATGCGGAGAATGGCTTTGGTCTCTTCTGTCTTGTGGTTTCATGCGGAACACCATACTGATCTCCATTTTGTATAAGCTCTCTTGCCCAACATGCTTTCTTTTATGGGAGAAGATTATCTGAGGAGGTTCTTGAAACTTTTGTCATATCTTGATCTTGAGTCTCCTCATGGGAAGCTATGACTTTCCTTCACCGGAGTTTTGTAACAGGAACTTCCCTCTGATTAGTCATCGATTCTGGTTCCTCTTCATATCGTCTTCCGAAGGCATCTTCGATTTCTTAAAGTGTGGCTTAAATAAAGGTCATGTCCCTGGCGATCTCAATATGGTGGTGACGGTATGTAGATTCGAGGCCTTGGATACCTCATGGTATCCCACAAATATTCAGCCTTCTTTCCAAAGAGTTCCAACTTGTTTATTTTTCTCTTCGGTATATGGATAAACCTTTGGACAATAACAAATATTTTGAGATGGCTTACCTCACGGCTGCTCTGATGAACATTACGGTCTTGAACCAAATTGCACTATGGGATAGTTTGTTCTGCATAAATAGCTGCCATAATTTTGCGTTCACCATAGGCACATAGGAAGATCTTGATAAGTGAATCATGGTCTTCACAGCTTCCATAATAAGTTCTATTCTTCCTTTCGGCTACACCGTTTTGTTAGGGAGTTATAGGGAGTAGTTAGTTCCTCTTGATCAGAGCATCTCTTGAAGGAAACTACGAACTCCTTGAGTTATATTTTCCTCCATTATCTGATTTGAGTATTTTAATCTTCCTTCTGAGGAGAGTTTTATCAGGCTTTGAATTCCTTGATCTTATTGCACACTTCCAAATATATCCCGAGTCTTTTATGGGAATAATCATTAATGAATGATATAGTATACATAACCATTAATGGAGGATGATGGCATTGAATACATACATCTGAATGAATGAGTTCTGGACTCCTTTCCTTGTTGTCCCTCTTTGGAAGCGGAGTTCTTGATGTTCTTCCCTTGTGCATCATTGCATAAGACCTTTGGGTCACCTTTGAGTTCTATTAAACTTGTGACAACTTTGCATATATATGGTAGTGCCTTGTAGTTGATGTGAGCTAATCTTCTAGAGTTCACATGGATTCTTCAATAAGCGTGGGTCTTAAGCGTGCAGATAGAGTTCACATGGATTCTTCAATAGCGTGGGTCATGGCAGCTTCTGAGTGACCCACCTTCTTATTTTCCACTGATGATTGCTTCATTTATGATCTCTCCTTTAGCACGTTGCCTTCTGCAACCTTCGCTATAGCTTCCTCATGTGACCTGGAGCAAGGTCAACAAAACAACAAGAAAGAATAATATCCTTATTGATAATATAAAGCAATAGCATGAACAATCATCACAATAGCTCCTTTAGAGCTATTACTTATAATTTATCTAAAGTAAATATTAAAGGTAAGGAATACAATACAAAATGAGGTCAACACTCTCATAGTGTTGTGACCAAGCATTCTTCCATGGCAATCTGAAACTAACACACAAGGTTTCTCCTTTGAGGAGATGTTAGTTGTATCAGGCAAAGCATATACCTCTATATTCTCACATGCTATCAAGTATAATACTTTACAAAGACTATTGTCTCAACTATAGTCATCAACTTGTCATGTGTACCTTTAAATCTTGATTAATCAAACCTGGAGCCTTGTCCTCAAGAATGAGTGCTTGCTTTTCTTCCAGGTCTCCTTCACTCAAGTGACGAGTGTTTTCTTCAACCTATCTTATGTACTAAGACAATACGCTATCTTGACAAAAGGTTGGGTTAGAGGATAAGCTCTATGATCAACTTTCAATCCTTCTAATAATTTGATCATAGCTTTAACATGCAACACTGATTAAAATAATGTCATGAGAAATAGATGCATATTAGAATAATCACACCTGGGTTGCATCATTCCTCTGAATGTGTTGGATCTTGAGATCCTTCTGGATCTATGGCAAGAGATCCCTTCTCCTGCAAATACTCTTTAGGGTTTAACCAATAAACATATGTAAGTACATATCTTTGATAGCATTTGCAGGTAGTGGCTCCATCTGGTAGCAACGATAATAATTACCAAAAAATTCAAGGGTGATTGCAACTGGTTCTACGGCTGCAACTACAACAGGTACTACAACTGCAACTGTAACACGCACTGCAACTGTAACTAGTTCTAAGACTGCAACTTAGGGTTTTATGAGGAAACTCTAATTTTTCAAACTTCAAATTTTGAAATTCTGATCCAGAGGATAGGTGCGCTGAGCTGAGGCAAGTTAGCTGGTGTACTCAAATTTTCAAAAATCCAACTTTTACCCCTTCAAATCTGATCTGCGAGTTTCTGGACTGGTGCTTCTGGTTTTCTGGTACTTCTGGTACTCTGGTACTTATGGTACTCTGGTTTTCTAGTACTTTGTGAAACTAGGGTTTCACTTTCCGGGAGATCTAGCCACTGAAAAGGTGCACTCTAAGTGCCAAAATGATCATTGGGGGAGGGCGCATCTTTCTAGGAGGTTAGGGAGTTGAAAATAGATATTTTTTCAAAACCCTAATTTTTGGGTACGGTAATAGTGACGTTTTTCCTCTTGCGAAATATGCTTCCTTCAGGTTGGCTCTGATACCATGTTAATGTTTATGTCATTATTATAGTTATTTGCATTTCAATAGATAATAGCATCATAAGAACAAGATCATTGAGAAATACACATTCACAAGAGACACAACATTTATCCTGGGAAACCCTCTAGGGGAAGAAAACCCAACAAAACTTCCTTATCATAAATAGTTTAAACAATGTTCAAGAGATAACTCAAACCAATACAGAAAGTCCTCCCCAAGATATGTGCCACTCTTCTCCTCCTCTCTTTGGTAATTGCAGCTTGCCTCATAAGAGAAATGAGCAAGTGAGTTGTGTGTTTGAAGTGAGGCG
>SNQJ01S0015099.1:33703-50464 GCA_010110895.2 Picea sitchensis | reverse complement strand
AAAGAGCATGGAGGGTCATTTGCCGATGATCGATTGTGAGAAACTCTCTTGTAAAATATCTCTGTAATCTTTTTCTTTGCATTAATAAACTGCTCCAAGTGGTCGCGTTGGCTGGGGCTGTGGATGTTTCCCCGTAGGGGTTTTACCACGTGAAAACATCGGTGTGTTGATCTTTGATCTAGTTATGTGAGTGGTTACTGAAGGTGTTCGTCCTTTGTTGGAATACCTGTGTTGTCGAACAATGGAAACGTCATGATGTATATGAGTCTAGGCCTCATAGTGTTATTATTACTTTGAACAAAAAATTGTATAGAATACCTGAGGTAGTCCCTCCTAGTGCTATTTCCTTGATCTCTGCCAAGCAATGTAGAAAGCTCATCACTCAGACTAGGAAATTTGTCTTCTTCGTGATTCGCTCTCAAAGTGAGCGAAAGATTGCAGCCACATCCAAGGCCTCCTCATATATCTTCTCCTCTCCTACCGGGTTACGTCTGCATTGTCAGGTCAAGCATCCCATCGATCTGACCCCAGGTGCACCGCTACCCAATGGGCTAGTCTATCGCCGCTCTCTATTAGAAAACGAGGAGATCAAGAGGCAGATCCAAGAAATACTCCACAAGGGGCACATTCATCCCATCTCATCGCCTTGTGGGAGCCCAATCGTGCCAGTGCAAAAGAAAGACGTGACCTGACGACTTTGCATTGATTACCGAGCCCTGAATAAAATCACAGTCTGAAATCGGTACCTAATTCCCCGAATCGACGACCTCCTTGATCAACTCACAGGGGCCAAATACTTCAGTAAGATTGATCTGAAGTCTGACTACCATTAGGTCCCAATAGAATAGACAGATATATGGAAGACTACTTCAAGTCAAAAGAAGGTCTTTTTGAATGGTTGGTCATGCCCTTTGGTTTGACAAATGCTCCAACAACTTTTATGAGGATGATGGACGATATCTTACGACCTTTCACCAATACTTTTGTTGTGGTGTATTTGGATGACATCCTCATCTACAACAAGACTTGGGCGGAACACTTGCAGCATATTCAACAGGTTTTGCACACCCTACGGCAGACAAACTACATGCAAACTTGGAAAAATACTCCTTCGACATGTACAGGGTCCATTACTTATGCTACATTGTTGATCATCATGGTGTGCATGTGGATCCAACCAACATCCAGGTCATCCTTGACTGGCTATCCCCAACCACACTCACTGAACTTCGAAGCTTCTTGGGCCTCTCCAATTTCTATCGCAAGTTCGTGTTGGGATTCTCTCATATAGCATAGGCCCTCAGCGAAGTAACCAGGGGTGGCGGTAAGGAAATATTTGTGTGGGGTCTATCCCAACAACAAGCCTTCGATGATATGAAGAAGAGTTTGTGCTCATCCCCAGTACTTTCATTACTGGACCTGCAACATCCCTTTGAGATCGAGATAGATGCTTCAGACTATGTTGTGGGCGTCGTTCTCACTCAACACGGCCACCCCGTGGCATATCATAGTGAGACACTATCAAATGTTGTCCGTAAGTACCCTACTTACGACAAAGAAATGTAATCCATTGTGCAAGCCTTCCGCTAGTGGAGACATTACACTCTTGGGAATGAAACAGTCATCCACACTGATCACATGCCACTACAGTTCATGCAGACCCAAGGAAAATTGCAGAATGACCGCCATCAGAAGTGGTCAACATACTTACAACAGTTCCACCTCAACATCGAGTATAAAACCGGAAGTACCAATCGAGTTGTTGACTGCCTCAATCGATCTCTAGTTGTGACACTCACTACGGTGCTAGACTCTTGCGGCCACGAGACCTCCAGATGGCCCCACCTCTACGAGACAGACCCTGAATTCTCCACCATCTACCAAATGTTGGGTGCCAACTCAGTGGTCGTTAATTTCCATCTTCAGGATAGGTTGTTGTGTCATCTGGGCCATCTTTGTGCTCCATCAAGCGAGCACGCGAAGATGATTTGGGAAGCTCACTACAGTCGGGTGGCAGGACACTTTGGCGTCGAAAAGACAGTGGCAGTTTTGCAGAAACATTTCTACTTGCCGAAACTTCAATAGGATGTCAGCAAGCATATTAGGTCATGCACCTCCTGTGCTATTGCCAAACCGACCACTAAGAAATAGGGCTTGTACACCCCTCTGGCTACTCCTAACAGGCCATGGGAATCCATCTCAATGGACTACATGTCGGGCATCCCATCCACCAAGAGGGGAAATGAATGTATTTTTGTGGTTGTTGATCGCTTTTCCAAGATGATGATTCTAGCTGCCTACAAGAAGAACATCACAACAGAAGCCACTACCAAGCTCTTCTTTGAATGAGTATGGGTACATTTTGGGATCCCACAAACCATTATCTCAGACTGTGACAGTCGGTTCCTCAGCTCATTCTGGTTGAGCCTTTGGTCACTGTTGGATACCAAGCTCACCAAATCCACTGCCTTCCACCCCTAGACAGGTGGTCAAACTGAGGTCGTCAATCGGATGGTCGTACATATCCTGCGCATGTACAATTCAAAACACCCCTGCACATGGTATGAGAGCCTTCCCTATGTCCAACATAGCTACAACCGAGCCCTGCATAGCTCAACTGGCCACAACCCCTTTCAGGTGGGGTTGGGATTCCAACCATTGGGCCATTGCACTACCCCTGGCGACCACCTCGGTCGACTTGTCCCTTGCTCCACCAGAAGCTGACAAAGCCACCCGGTTCATTGAGCGGATCCAACACATCCACGAACAAGTTCAGGATATTCTATATAAATCTAATGCCAAGTACAAGAAACACCATGATCAACATCAGGTGCCACATAAGTTTCAGGTGGGTGACAAAGTTTGGTTGCATTTGCAGAAAGAACGCCTTAGAGGGCCCCATTGAAAGCTTCGCCCACTTCATTATGGGTCATACACCATCACCAAGGTTGTGGGTGACAATGATTTTGAGCTCAACATTCACCCCTTCCTTGGTCTATATCTAGTCTTCAACGTGGCACTCCTTCGGCCATATTTCCCACCATTATTGGACACCTCAGAGAGAACAGAGCAGTTGACACCAACAGAGCTCAACCCTGACTGCATGCAACAGGCATCTAGTGATCAGATTGTGGACACACAGATCAAGGGAACTCAACAACAAATGATCCAACTTTATCGAGTTGTCAAAGCAGGGCAGCTCCTGCACCAAAGCAAGTTGCTCACTCGGGGCCAAATTCAACAAAAAATTCTTCATCTGATGGGGGAACTCAACGCAATGGAGACCATTGCTTCCTAAGGAGGGAGGATTGATCCAGGTGGATATCGGTGGCCACCCACCTATTCCACTGGCTCGAAAAATAGTTTTCCACCTTGGTAGTTGTTTGACAGTTTTTTGGGTTCCAAACTTCTAGGGTCGTTTTGAGGCCCTAAACGACGTTTTTTGGGGATTTGGGGCCCAGGGGAGTATTGGAGCCATTGCCCTAGGCCAGTCAAAAATTGTTCTTCTCGGTTATACCTTTACAACAAGCTATCGTGCACCTAAAACAAAGATTGTATGCAAAAGTTACGACCCCGAGAAGTTGATGTGCTAACTTACCCAAACAGGGCCCACATGACTTTTGGCTCTTCATCTCCTAGGGTTAGGTTTTTGGATGTCTAAGGTGTTTGACATTCTTATTTATTGTAAAAGGCCTTCAGAGCCTCATTGTAACCATCTTCTTGCGAATGAGTGCAACCGTCACATCTCTTCTCAGAGATAAGCCGCTACCATTCCAACAAGCTTGTTTTCCGCTGCATTTTACAGTTTCAGCTTATTTTCTTATTGAATAGAAAACCAATTTTACTATATCTCTGTTATTTTGTGTTAAGAATATTTTAATAATTTGTATTCATTTCGTTCTGCTCATAAAATCTCGATCACCCTGGAAGTGCTCCTAGGAGCCTCAACATGCTCATGACAATCCTTCAATGTCTGTATAAACCAGTTGGGTCTCCTGACAGAGCTGGAAGGGGCTAACTCCTCCTTCCCACCTGAAGGTTGACTCCCTGAACTAGAAGCCTCTGAGCATTGTTCTCCCTTCAGAGCCTCCTACTTCTAATCCTCTGCCACTAGTGGTAACTCGTGAGACTTCCTAGATGCTAAGTTCTCTTCAAAATTAACATCTCTACTCACAATTTTCTTCCTCTATGGTGGTATGAAGATTCTATAAGCCTTTGAGGTCTCTCTATACCCCACAAATATGCCCTTTTGTCCTGAAGGCTCCAACTTCGTCGTCTTCTCCACAGACACATGGATGTATACTGGAAAACCAAAGATCCTCAAATGTCATATCTTTGGCTTCATTCCTGTGAATACTTCCTCAGGAGACTTGTCCCCCAATATCCTATGGGGACTCATGTTCTTCACATACAATGTCATGTTACATGCCTCTGCCCAAAGGAAGATACGCAAATCTTGGTCATGTATCTTAACCCTGGCAGAACCGACGATGGATCAGTTCTTTCTCTTCGCAACCCCATTCTACTGAGGGTTGTATGAGATTGTCAACTCCCTCTTGATCCTTGCTTCCAGTGAAATCCTTAAAGTCATTGGAGATGTACTCTCCCCCATTATCCAACCTCAATACCTTGATTCTCTTCCCTGTCTAGTTCTCCACCTGGGCCTTAAACTCCTGGAACCAATTGGAGACCTCATCCTTGGTCTTCATAAAGATCTAGGTTTTCCTGGAAAATTCGTCAACAAATGTCACATAGTATGACGCTCCCTGCACTGATGCTGCTGACATCGGTCTACATACAACTGAATGAATAAGATCCAAAATCTTATTGGACCTAGTCTCCCTACTTGGAAAAACATCCTTGGCATTCTTGCTAAGTGCACACCCTCTGCACATGCCTTGTTGCTTGATGATGAAATCTAGAAGACCAGTGACAATCTCCCTCAAAATCAACAACACCATGTAGTGCAGGTATCACATCCTCCTGTGCCATAACTCACGCAGGTTGTCACTATCATGTATCAAGGCCTAAATAGGCTTTCCCTTCTAGCTGTATAAATTGCCCTCTCTAACCCCAAAGCTCATTGTTCTGTCAGGGCTAGCTTCCTCTAGACGTATGAGTACTTTCCATTTCTTGAACATGACGAAAAAACCCCTATCCTCCATAACTAAGATTAAGAGAAACATTTTCTTCAATCCCGATACATATAGCACATCCTGAGCCTCAAACGAACCTCCTTGACTCAAGCTAGAATGAGATTGTTCCCTCTCCCTTCACTGCATACTTGACATCATCACCAAGCTCCACATGGATCCCTGAATCATTCTCCGTCAGACTGTTGAACAGTTCCCATGCTTTTGTCATATGGCGTGATGCACCATTGTCCAAGTACCACGCACTCTTGGTGACTATGCTGATGGAAAGGTAGGAAACTAGTGAGAATTCCATCTCAAACTTCGTGGCAAACTCATCCACCTGAGTTTTGTTAATGCTACTAAATGTTGTGATTTCCCTTGCCCCTTCTTCTTCTCTGGACATTGTGATGCATAATGACCACTCTCGTGGCATGCAAAACACTTGATCTTACTCAATTCCTTCTCCTTTCCCAAATGTGAGGTTTCCCCCCCACTATTACCCTTGGAAACATTTCCTTTTCCCTTCTTGGACTCACTAACTGAGGCCAGGTTCTCCTCTTCATCTCATTGTTTTTTGGCTTTAGACTCCTCCCGAGCCTCTCCCAATTGGGAAGATTCTCCCGAGCGCAAACTCCCTTGACAAACGGTTCCCATGACTTGGTGAAATCATTCAATGCCGCATTTACAAGTTCTACCTCATCCACTTTCTCTCCAATAACTGCAAGCTAATCACATGTCTGGGTGATCCTCATGAAGTAGCTGGTAACATTGTTATATCTTGACATTTGAATGGATTTGAGCTTGTTTCTCAAGATGATCTTCCTATTCAAGTTGTCACTCTGGAACAAATCCACTAGAGCTTTGAACATTTCTCTAGCCGACTACTTCTCTGCTAAGTGAGGGATCAAATGATCCTTCACAACATCCATGATCACTCTCTGGGCTTTGATGTCCTTCTCATGAGCCACGTTTTGAGTTGCATATGCCGATACCAAAACAACCTTCTCTACAATATCCCAAAGGTCATGTTCCTTCAAAAGCAAGGTTACCCTCGCCTTCTAGGATAGTAAATTAGATGCTCCATCCAACCAATCTTCAAACCTAAAACCGGTTGCTGCAATTTCTAGATCTGAACAAAAACAATTGTTGTGTGCTTATTCCTTATGCACCCACAACAATTTCACTGCTAGTTTATACATCTTTAGAGATCTCCTTGAAGATCTAACATATCTGCTACACAAATTGTTGTGTATCTGAAATTGGTCTCCCTCTCAGAGTGCAAGCTCTTATACCATGTTAATTTTCTAATCTATGACACCTAAATATTTTATTACCTTGTGTATTTCATTGCTTATAATCAAATTACAACACATGAGATCAAATATACTATTTGGAAATATAAACAATGGAAGAAAAACTATGGAAACCCAAACTTCACACAACACACAAAAATATTTCCCTTCAATTCAACTTTTCATTCAATAATGACTCCAACTTACAAGGGCTCCCAAACTGGGAAAACCACCCACTAAGAATAGAAACAGTAAAATACAACAAACTCCTACAACCCAACACCTCTGCCCCTGTTGTATGGCCCTGTAGTGGTGTCATGTACACACCCCAATATCATGTACAATGCATATGTATGCACCAGTGCCTTTTGCACTGTTTGTATGTACGCGCCCCCAACAAATGGCTCTGTGTGTATGTATGCACTCTGTTGCACCTATGCGGCGCACATGTACATGCCCTTCTGCACCTGTTTGATGCGTATGTATGCACCCTGGACTCCTATCTGGCACGTATGTACACGTCTCGAGCTATCTACTCGAGGAGTACGATGATGCTTCGCAACTCTGTACAGCCTGATTCGCAGTTGTACTTGTTGTTGCTTCCTTCTCCTTTGTATTGATCAGGTCTCTAGGTGAAAGT
This sequence comes from Picea sitchensis, assembly GCA_010110895.2. Classification (NCBI taxonomy): domain Eukaryota; kingdom Viridiplantae; phylum Streptophyta; class Pinopsida; order Pinales; family Pinaceae; genus Picea; species Picea sitchensis. Next base: position 43,397 of record SNQJ01S0015099.1, on the reverse strand, counting down.
CCTTATTCACCCTTTGTTGAGATCTCCTTGAACAAAAGTCTTTCTTTGCTCTCTATCTATGAGTCACTGACTCCAATAGATGTATTTTCTCCTTTCACCTTGGTTGTCTTATATAATATTGAGTTGAACCTTAACCCTAATTTTCAAAGTGATCAACGGTTGAGATTAGATCTCACCTCACTTGAGATCAATGGTTAAGATTAATTTAATTCACTAATGCTAATAACCTTAGCATTTCATTAAATTAAACTCACTTTTATTATAAAAAGACATTCACTTTAATAATTTCTTTAATTAAAGTGAATTTCCAAAGTTTTTAAAAGGTCCTTTGGACTACTTCCACACACACTAGACCTGTGCGTTAGTATCTGTTTGAGCTACAAACATCAACAAACACCATAGACATACATGAATAGATTTTGAACAGGTAAAAATCCTCTGGGGAAAAAGCCTCTGAGTTATATTGATATGTGTCAATATTTGAAATACAGAATGGCTGAGATACAACTTACTATTCTACTATGTCTCCATCCTTTGTCATTTGAAAAGTACAAAATCGCTGAGATACCTAGTGGTTACTTGCTCTTCGCCTTGGGATCTGTACAAGAAGTATTTTGTGAACCTCGCTTTCCTTCTTAGGCTGGAAATGAGACTTCTCCTGCACTTTGTCAACAATGTCTTCCTCTTCCTTTGCCAAGGATAGGAGAACCCTCCTTTACCCCCTACAAACATTTTGATTACATCGCCCTTTTGTCTTCTTTTCTCTTAGCTAAAAAAACTGTCGTGCAACTGCTTATTTGTTGGCTAGATTAGTTATGCCAATGCGGTGCTGGCAGCTATTGCCTATCTGGCTGCTTTGGAAAACATGGGTTCAGGAAATCCAAAATATGCCGCTGTTTTGATTTCTGAATGATCCATTTCTGACCGCTGCAATGTGCTGAAGTTTGGCCATTTCGTAAGCGCTCTCTCTCTCTCTCTCTCTCTCTCTCTCTCTCTCTCTCAGATCCTTTACATATAAGTCAAATATCCATTCTATGTGCATATGGAATCGAATCATATGATTATACTGCTATACAATACAAGATCAATTGTCCCTTGCCCACCACCAACAGGTTAAGTGGTAAGTTGGAGGCACTTGCAATGAAGTGCCCCAGTATTGAATCATGTAGATGCCTCTTGTTTGCCAATTTGAACATTGAGAATTGAAGAACCCAGGAATCCTATGCTGCTCCACTATGTCAAGAAAGCAGTAAAACACAGGACCATACAATGATCACTGGGACCGCTTGCTTGAAGGTGAGGCTGGTATGATGACCAACAGACTCACTTTCTTATGAAGGATGCTGAGAATTTCCACATCATTCTAACATCCAATGAATTACCCACTTTCATGTGGGATAAGATTCCTTAGTCAACTATACCAATGGCACCAAACCAAAACAACAAACTTTTGAATCTGCTTGAACAGGTAGCAGAATGATGCCATGAAAGAGAGTTACAAAAAGAGGCAGATTACAACAACAACTTTGAATCTAGAACCTAAATTATAATCCAAGATTCTATGCAATAACAAAACTGTACAGTTAAATTCGATATAGGTCATTGAGGAGCATATACTTTTGGCACAAGTAAACTTCTTCATCTGCCAGCTCTGCTTCCCACAAGTTACATCATTCCCATTTGGTTAACTCGGAATTCAATTCTTCAAACACCGGCTCAGATCCTTTAATCCCTTGTTACTACACAAGTTCTTGAGTGAGAGTGTCAACTGTTCCCCATTCCATGCCATTCTCAATTCATCCACAATCCTAATCCATTCGTGAATGGCAGACATTCTGTTTTATTCATTTTTGCAAATAAAAATTGACACATCTTATGCAGAAAGCAAATATAACGAGCATTTATCCTTGCATGGTCTACAGTCGGCAGAAGTGTTTTGAGTTCGAGGCAGGTAAATTGAGATCATGCCAATCAGCATTCCATGTGTATGACATTCACTAAAACTAAACCTACGATTCATGGCTTAGCATTGCATACTGTCTCCCGAAATCACTGGCAATGAATGCAGCGAAAACAATTAAAAGCTTGTGTTACACCTGAGCATACCACACAGTTTATCTTAAGAGACTAGATGCTAATTACAGAAATCCTAGTGCATACCCCACAGATAGCAAAACGGATGACAGAGCTTATCATTATCACTCACACTTAGCATTACCAATAATCTCCACATGAACAGAGCCCATCCTTAAAATGGTGGAAGCGATTAGCATCCCTCATGACAATTTCTCGATTGATAACCTTGGATATGAATTTAATAGCTGTGTGGCAATCACCACAAACACGAAGGTTCTTAAGTACGCGAATAGGTGTCCCTTCGGGTGTGCTGATAATCCCAAATGCAATAGCCAGCTTCTCACTATGGTGTAAGAGCTTTTGTTCCTTCAGCTCCTCCTCAACATCATGCAGCACAAAGTCAGTATCAGGCACATAACCCACTTCTTTTATCTGCTCCGTTAATCTTTTTAGGGTTGCATAAATATCCTTTGTATGTGGGTGAGATTTGTCTTCTACAACAAATGAATGCACCCTGTTGTTAACCTCAATCCAACTCTTGCCAGGTTTCTTTCTTACCTTCTGCTCTTTCATCAAATTTCTTACTTTTGTTACATCATCCCACCTTCCAGCTGCAGAATAAATGTTTGACAGTAATATGTATGTTGCATCATTATGTGGTTCCAACTCTAAAATCCTTTCTGCTGCATGTTTTCCTAGTTCTATAGAGCCATGGATTCTGCATGCACCAAGCAAAGCCCTCCAAACAACAGCACTAGGTTCAAGCGGCATTTTCTTGATAAAGTCCTCTGCTTCTTCCAGGTACCCAGCCCGGCCAAGAAGATCGACCATGCAGACATAGTGATCCATTAGAGGTTTGATTTTATACTCGAAACACATGGAATGAAAAAAGTGACAGCCTTCATCCACTAAGCCGGCATGGCTGCATGCAGAGAGAAGACCCACAAAGGTGGAAGCATCTGGCTTCAAACCTGATTGTTGCATCTTCAAAAAGAGTTCCATAGAATCTTGCCCATGACCATGCTGTGCATATCCTGCCATCATTGTATTCCATGCAATGGAATCCCTTTTGCGCATTTTGTCAAACACGCGCCGTGCATCTACTATGCTCCCGCATTTGGCATACATGTCAACAAGTGCACTCTCCGCAAAGACATCCAATTCAAGTCCAGTTTCAGTGATACAGTTATGAACTTGCTTTCCCTGTTCCAAGGCTGCCAGGCTAGCACATGCACTGATAATGCTAGTTAGAATGAATCGGTCTAACTTCAAGCCTGCACTCTGCATTTCCCAGAAGAGACTCAGAGCTTCCTCGGCATACCCAACTTGTTCATACCCAGCAATCATAGCCGTCCATGAAACCAAATCTGGCATTGTCATCTTCCTAAAGACTCGGTGCGCATCGTCTATGTTTTGGCATTTCGCATACATGTTGATAAGCGCATTCCCAACGGCTACATGGGATTCAACCCCGGTTTTGATTATTTGTACATGGATCTGCTTCCCCTGTTCTAGGACCATCACACTTGCACATGCACTGAGCAAGCTGGAAAAGATGAATTGATCTACCTCCATCCTTGCACGTCGCATTTGGGTAAAGAGTTGCAGGGCATCTCCACAATTCCCTCGCTGCCCATATCCTGCAATCATTGTAGTCCATGAGATGAGATCTCGTGCAGGCATTCTATCAAAAGCATGACGGGCATCCTTTATATTCCCACACTTTGCATACATATCAAGCAGGGCGTTACCAACAAACATGTCATACTTAGATTCATCAACAACGATATGAGCATGGACCTGCTTGCCCTGCTCCAAAACACTAGCATTCGCGCATGCCTTTAGAAGAGGGGAGAATGTGTAGCAATCTGGCTTCACATTCTCCCACTGCATTCGCCCAAAGAGTTTCAGAGACTCGTCATCTCGCCCATGCTGAGTATAGCCAGCAAGTATTGAATTCCATGAGAACACATTTCGTTCAGGCATTTTGTCAAACACTTGGCGTGCATTCTCCAAACTTCTGCACTTTATGTACATGATAACAAGGTGATTAGCTATGGAAACGCTAGGCTTAAATCCAGATTTTATCATATGGTCATGAACCCTTTTTCCCTCTGCCAAGTATTTCATCTTACTACAACTCTGCAAGAGCTGGAGATAAATCTCTGAGTTCGCGCAGTCCATGTATTCAAGGATTTCCAGAGCTTCCTTCACCCGTCCTTCCCTAGACAATGTCTTCAGATGATTTGCTTCCTCACAATATCTCTTTTTCCTTCTAATGGCATTCTGATGCAAATAACCCAGAAACAACTGCATCGTTTTGGGCTCTTTTATAGAATTCCATAGTTGAAAAGCAATGCGCATAGGAAAGGTCAGAGTATACGCATTGTGTATATATTTATATCTCAAAATTTCTGATATCATATCTAAATCTCAAATTTTCAAAATGAATGAAGGATGTCACACAAGTACCAGTGTATTACCTTATATAGATTATGGCACACACGGGGTTGTTTCCAAGACCATGAATGTTGATACAGAGGAATCAAGATGGCCTGTATCAAGATGGCCATGGAAGTGGACTAGTGGTGTTTGTTTGGGAGGTAGTCTAACGATCTACGTACAGATGAAATTGGTTCTCGAATAAGACTTTTGATCGAAGGTCAAATGCTTTAACCTACTACTAGTAAGTATTTACCTTTCCCAAAATATACATATTAAAATTATTATTTTTTAAATTAAAATTTGTTTTAATAATTTTTGGAAAAAATGGTTTTAATAAAAATAAGGAAGAAATTGTTATTAGAATAAGAATTAAAACTTATTTTGATTGGGTAAGAATTCATCTTCCTAGGACTTAAGGAAACAGGTTAATGGTCCAAGATCTAAAGGCATTTGGTAGGACTAAAAGTTTACCTCACCAACAAGTTATTTTAGGTGGAGTGGTTTTCCTTAAATCCGCATTTGGCAAATGGTGGTTGTCCGTGGTGGTTGACAACTGAGTTATGATGGATAAAGTAAGGAAAACAAAAATCATGGTAGTATCCACAGTGTTGTCACTTTATCGAGGCTAGTGCTAGAATTGAACATTTTTATAAAGGAGTTTCTCATAAGTCAACTTACCACTTTTAATCACTACCCACAACCCTAATTCATATTAGGATATTATAAGCAAAACCATTTGGAAAATGAGTTCCCTATGAATCATGGGTCCTCAAGCTCAAAACAGGTTGAAGACATATGACACTTACTATTGGTTTCATCACACATTTAAACATTCAAAAACAATGAAGATGACCAATATCCCTAAGATACAAGCAACATTTGTGCAACCACGTCATTTGAGTTGCATTTGTGTCTACACCAATCACAACCTTCATTGTGGTGCAATTTAGTCATCTTTACTCCTGACTAGTAAGGTGTAGCACATGGTTTTGTAAGGTACTGGGTGTATTTTATAAAGCATAAACATAAATATTATGTATAAACATAAATATTATGATAAATAGCAGTGGAACAATAAAATAGAGAGAAAAACAACACCAACAATGTTACCTTTATTGATAGAAAGTCAAGTTCACTTGTCTCTTCGAGGGGGCAACCTCTAGCAAAGCCGATCTCTATTACAATAATTCTTAAGACAAATTTTCTCATGCCTTCTACTCCTATTTATACTAATTCTATCTCCTAAAGAACATTTTAGAGGAAGATATTTCTAAAATCAGAAGCTTCTAATAAGTGTTCTTACATTAGACTTGTTCACATTAGTATATAGGCCTTATTTGCTTATGCCGATATTTATTACATGGAAAATATATTATTTTACCTACGTGAGGGGTCAAGGAGGTTAAGTCCCTAACATGCCCTCCCCCTTGAAAAATAGCCTTGTCCTCAAGGCTTGAGATGAGGAAATTGGTGCAGAATGGTAGTCGGCTCCTAGGTGGCATCTTCAAGTGGCATATCCTTCCACTTAACTAAAACTTCCTTGATGGTGTGCTAACGAAGATGATGCTCACGCTAGTCCAAGACTGTTTGTGGCTACAACCAAATGGAACCTTCTTCATCTAACTCAGGGAGACTAGTTTGAGTCCGACACTTAGTTCCAATCACTTTATTTAAGCATGAAACATGAAAAATAGGATGGAGCTTAGAGTGATTGAGTACAGCTAACTGGTATGCCATGAGCCCCACTCGCTTGAGAATTGTATAAGGACCATAAAATTTGGAGGCGAGTTTTTGATAGTGTTCAACTTTGAGTGAAGTTTACTTATAAGGTTGCAGACAAAGAAACACCTGGTTCCCTTCAGCAAATTGACACTTGGAATGACCCTGATATACTTGTTGCTTCATGTGATTCTAAGACATTACCAAATTTTGTTTGAGGGTACGAAGAATGGTCATGCAGAATGTAAGATTGTTGTTAATCTCTTGAACCTTGGAGGCACCTAGCATGTATGAGAGAATCGATAGTGACATTTTCCCATAGACTGCTTCAAAGGGAGTCATGTGGATGGCAGTATGGTAAGATGTGTTGTACCAACATTCAACTAGGGATAACCACTGATCCCAATGATTTTGTATTTCAAACACAAAACACCACAAATATGTTTCCAAACACTTGTTGACAGCTTCAGTTTGTCCATTAGTTTGGAGATGATAGGTGGTGTTGAGGTGCAATTGGGTTCCCTGGAGCTTGAACAATTCTTGCCAAAAATTGTTGGCAAAAGTTGGATCTCGATCGAAGACAATAGAATGAGGCATGCAATGGAGTTTGAATATATTATCCATAAAAGTTTGAGCCATTGAGGATGTGGTGAACGAGTGTTGAAGAGCACATAAATGAGTATATTTGGAAAGACGATCTACTACCACCATGATGACTGAATTAATACTTGATTTAGGTAAGAAAACTATGAAATCCATAGAAATATCCATCCAAATAGTAGGTGGAATCGAGAATTGTTGGAGTGTGTCTGGAGCTTTGGCAGTTTCTCCCTTATGGTGTTGACAAGTATCCTGATTGACCCATTCATAGGTCTTGGTAAATCCTGATTGCCCAGTTGTGGGTGAAGCATGAAACTCAGAGAGTACCATAGATTTAAGGTTGATTGTTTGCTTAAATATAGGTGACCTTTATAGCAAAGTTATTCATTGTGCCAAGAATACCCTAGAGAAGCTTGTGAAACCTATTGCAATTTTTAGATTAGGATAGAAAGTTTGGGGTCTTGCAACCATTCCTAGTGAACGACCTAAAGCCAATCTACTGTAATAAATGAGAGGGAAACGAGGGACCCTTCTTCTTCGTATTTCTTGAAAGAGCATCAACAACCACATTTTCTTTGTCCTTCTTGTAGATGATCTCATAATCACATCCAAATAGCTTGATCACTCATTTGTGTTGCTTCAGGAATGAAATTCTTTATTCCAAAAAATACTTGAGGCTATGATGATCAATTTTAATCTGGAAGCATTGCCCCAATAGATAAGGACATCAAAGATCCACTGCATGCAAAATAGCCAACATTTTATTTTCATAGGTTGATTGGCCCAAATGTCGCTCCAACAGTTGTTTGCTAGTGAAAGCCAAAGGTCATTCGAATTGAACTAGGACTGCCTCAATTCCTTCCCCTGAGGCATCACATTCCTAGAAAAAAGTCTTGGTGAAGTATGGGAGTGTCGGGACAAGAGTCGTGCACATAGCCTCTTGTTGGACTGACAGTTCGAAGAACAAAGAATGATGGCATGCATAAAAGTAGGTAGACGTGCAAAAGCAGGAAGAGAGACAATCAATAAGGTAAAAGAAGCATGCACACACAAAGACAGGAAAAACACGCTCGGACAATGAGTTATCATGAGTTGTCATAGAGTTTTGGGGGATAAACAAGTAGGGTTTTGAGCCCTAAATTCTATGTATAAATATATAATTGGTCGGGTAGAATAGGTTGTCATTGATGTTGAGAGAAAAGACTGAGAACGAGAGAGAGTCTATGTCAGAAGGTTTAGGAAGAGTTTTACAGAGAGAGGCTTGCACTACAGAGTGACTAGGCAATAAGGAAAAGTACATCATGATGTATCTATTGTAACCGTAGTGCGCAAGCCTGAGATGAATTGCACAAAGAATAATAAAGAAGCCAACTGTTGTGGACATAGCCCAAAGTTGGGTGAACCATGTTAATTACTGTGTTTGAATGTCTTTTTATGTTCTTGATCATAAATGTTCTATTTATGCATAGCTAGATCTAGATCTGTGTAGTCGAAGATTGATGTGCAATAAAGATGGATGTTATAGTGAATAGTTTATGTTGCAATCTATGTCATAATGATGTGACACAATTGAAGTTTACCAATTAATTAAGGGAAAGAGATACAAAATACTGCAAACAAGGTAGACAAGTAAGAATAAACATGATGATAGCCTCCCATCCCCTCTGTAATACCCCAAGGCCAAGTCCCTACTGAATTGTAATGATGTTTAATGATGTTTATAGGTTGGTGAGCCAAGTGTTTATAAGTTGGGAGGCTTATGTGTTTTTTAGGCCAAAGAGCCTAGATGTTGAAGGCCAGGGAGCCTGATTTTGTATATGTAAATACTCACATTATTAATATAATTACATCACTACGTGTGGACCAACCACAGAGAAATATTTATGGGGTACTAAGCTCCACTAGGTAGGGAAAGGGATGGGGCTGAGAGGCTAGGAAAAAGGGATGATCTTGAGGACTTAAACCCAAGGGAATATTATAATGTATTTTCCTAAACTACTAAGGTTTGAGAAATAACCCCTGATATCCTAAGTTTATTTGGGGAGAGCAACGATCTCCAAGTGGAGAGGAACAAGCTCCCAAGAGATCCATGTGTCAACCTGGGTGCATGCATTTTTATGGGGGAAAATCCATCGTTGTGTGGGTTCACTCGTCATTCTTTCCATGCTCCCCACTCACGCATGTGTTGATTAAGGTTGGTTGTCATTGATGTCAACCCTTGAAGAAATCCCCGCAACAAAAAGGTTTGGGTAATGGACCCAATATTGTTTGATGTAAATATGACTCATTATTGTCTTGTCATGGTTGATAAGAAGTAAAGATGGATGAACTCCAAAGTGGTCCCCTTATGGTGAAATCCCTCATGGGAAGACACTTTGCAGAGTAAGAGAACCCATGCTTAATTGTGGAATAATGAGATGAAGGACAATGAATTTGTCAAGTAAACTATCCTATATGGATAGTTCTTGTCATTCCATTTCTGGTGGTATGTGGAACGTCACATAACTCCTCACAGTTAGAGAATTATGGCCATGAGAAGTTGGAGACCCCAGGTTTGGGTAATGGACCCAAATTTGTTTGATGGATAACAGTATGAGTTATGATATATTTTCAGATAATAATATTCTATATGGATAGTACATGTCATTCCATTTCTGGTGGTATGTGGAACGTCACATAACTTCTCACGGTTTGAGAGTTATGGCCTTACAAAGTTGGAGGACCCTCATATGTCATCTAGAAGCCCCAAAAGGTCAAAGTAGTCAAAGTGGTTTAAGATAATTTAAAAGGTAAATAATAAAGTGAAGTAATGAGTGTATTATAATTCAAAGTGAATACAAAATATATTATTTCA
>SNQJ01S0015099.1:0-25447 GCA_010110895.2 Picea sitchensis | reverse complement strand
TAAGAAAAATCATTCTGTGGTTTTCTCCCGATTTGGGTTTCCACGTAAAACACTGGTGTACTGTGTATGTGTATGATTTTTCATTTGTTCATTGCTTATTTAATTGAATGATAATGCTTCATTGATATAACACTTGGATTATATGGTTAAAAAGGATTAAATTACTCTATTACTGATTCACCCCCCCTCTCAGTAATCCAATATCATGCACTCAGACTGAGCATTCACACAATGAACCATTTCCTCCATCGGTGATGTCTACAACCTATGAAACCTGCAAACCCATGAATCTAACCCATTTTCTTGTGAGGCACAACATGATTGCGCAGTGCCTGAGCCATATAGCACCCTAGCCATTTCGTTGTTCCTACCCACGTTTTTCTCTAGACTGGTGTGGCTTGTTGTCATTACCAGAACCCATACCTGATTTTGCTACCATGGTTACCCATTTGACTTAAGAGCTGGACAAAAGAAGCAGATTGTCAGGCCCATGGTTTTGAAGAGGCGACTTGTTAGGCCCTTGGATTGAAGAAGCAGGTTGTCAGTCTTGTGAGAAACTCTCTCCAGGTGAGAGAGATTGTTGGGGAAGTGATTTCTCATGGAGGGAGTCCAACAACAACTACAGAGCTATGAGAATTCCTTATCCGGCCTGTTGTTGAATCTCTGGAACGGAAGTGGAGCAGTCAATGGACTATGGAACAGTGAAGGTGTATATTTTCGGGGTGGGACAGACATGTGAGGAATGACAGTCTGTGAGCGGTGGGAATAAGTAGGCTCCTAGGAGGGAATCCTTCCTGTTGCATTGTGCATCTTTCCATAGTCTCAGTCTAGCCTAGGATTCCCTTTACCCTAGGTGGAGTTTAGTCCCATCTCAGGGGTGACCCACTGTTGATAGCTTTGAGCAATGTGGTCTAAGGTTGGGAGGTTCATGGAAGGTCTGCACACAGTTGGTGACTTTCATAAAAATATAAGTACCATCTCTATGTTAATTTTGATGTTGTGTATTCTGTACATGCCATGATATTTATAATATTTCCTGTGTAAGTTGTTGTGGCATATTTCTGTGTTTTCCACATTAATTTTTTTATTAGTAGAATGCATATTAGTTGTTTAATTTTATATGTATGATGTTTTGAAAAGAGATCTGTCTGCCATAACCCAGCAGGTCTATGCCTAGGTATGGACAGTTTGATTATCAAAATAGAGTGAGGAGTTTTGTTTTGTATTTATTTCAAGTGACATTTCCTAGCAGAAGGCTGGGGGTGTTACAAATTGGTATCAAATCTTGAACAAAGAAGTTTCTTTTGAAGTAGTGTGTCCCCATCTTGGGAGCCCGAGGATGTTACAAATTGGTATCAGATCCCATGGTTTCAACACTGAACATGGATGGGCCACGAATGTGGAATTTGGAGTCACAATTCCACAAGGATTTGATGTACAGAATGCCAAAGCAATGCTGAGAAAGATCCTGGATGGTATTGGAAAGATGAGGAGGTATATTGGTTCAAGAAAGTTAGTAGAGGAAGGAGACCGCAATAACCATGGGTTTGGAACCAAAAAAAATAAATTTGGACTGTTGTATTTGTTCGGGAAGGGATAGACCCCTCACAACCATCAGATCCATAGTTTTAGTAGTATGGGGGTTGTGCAGTGTTTTAGCAGGGAGATACTCCAAAGTCCCAAATTTTTGAACCAATCCGAACCATCCAATTTCCCAGGACGTGTTTCCACAAATTAACCAATGTTCAGAGTTTCGACAATCCGGGGGTTGTGCGGTGTTTTAGCAGGGAAATGCTATGAAGTCCTGAACTCCAGAGTTAATCTAGACCATTTTTGTTTGAGGACATGTGTTAGCAGATCATCCTATTCTAATTTTTGGAAGTCTGGGGGTTGTGTGGTGTTTCAGCAGGGAAATCCTCCAAAGTCCCAGAGCCCAAAGCTCCGAAGCTTCATAGTCCTAGAGTGATTCTCAATTGTAGATCATTCAGCTGAAGGTGTACCATTAGATTTCCCCAAGTGGTTTGGCAGTTCAACATTCAAGTAAATTCGTTGGAGATTGCGTGAAGTAGAGTTTCGTTAAAGTCCTGAAGCTACAGGAAGCAATTGTTCAGCAGTCGAAAATTTGACAGTTTTGAAAAATTTCCAATGAGAAGAAATCGTTGAAGTCCCGAAGCTATGGGAAGAAATTGTTCGGTAGTCGATAGTTCATGAGTTTTGAAAATGTGCAAATGAGAAGATATCTTCTGAAGTGCCGAAATCATGGAACGTCAGGGTGACGTGGACCTAATCGATAGTTCAAAAGTTTTGAAAAACTGTTGATGAGAAGAAATCGTTGAAGTCCCGAAGCGTCGGATATGACGTGGTATGATGGCATCACCTAGTGTGACATGGACATACCTTAAGTGTACCATGTATCACTTGTTTTTGTACTTTTGATAGGGACTTAGTACAGATTGGGACCTGACATGTGTCACTCAACGATGGGGCCACATGTCGCCACCTTGATTGATGACAGTTGTACTAAATGGACCCTAGAAGGTTCAAAAATTTGGAAATGCCAAATAGGCAATGATTTAATCGTGATCATCGGATCTATGAGCAATAGATCAATAGGTAGAAATGATTGTGAAAGTACAAAGGAGAATTAATGAAGGATTTACTTCACTTTCTGCAATCCATCAGGATCGTAGGTCTCCATCAGGATAGAAAATCAACGATGGGTGTGACTTCCACTCCATCCCACATCTTTCCATTGTGAAAGTTGAGGTTGTTGTTAAACCCCAAGTATGTTCAAAGTTCGCAATCGACCAGGACGATCGACCTTAAAGTGATCAATAGATCAACGTTTTCTCAGTTTCTAGAATTGGAGTCAATCTCAGCCCTTAATGGTTTTGACATTCGACAATTTAGAAGGAAATGCATGATGGAGCCTTAGAACTCCCGAAGCTTGTAGTTTCAGAGCTCCTGTTGACTGTTGATTTAAACAGGGAATGAAGACCATCAATCATACATCCTCCAAGTATTTAGAAATTTGGAGTTCGGGAGATTATAAGTGTGCAGGTGAAAAGTTAGTCGAAGCCCAAAATTACAAAGTCACACATTATAGAAGTGATGTCACCTAGGGTGATGTGCATCACCGTACACATGCCACATGTCCATATATTTTGTGCAATTGACAGGTTATTTGTGCAAATGGGAATATGACATGCATCAACAGCTTATTGGGCCATGTGCCACCTCTGTTTTTCCGACATGTAACACCTCGGGTGCACTATAATAAATTAGCCCCAGAAGTTCAGGGGTTCGGTGTTCGAGAGAAATCAATGTGGAAGTTGTAAGAACCTCCAAAGCTGAAGCTCCGAAGTAGCAGATCCCCAAATATTTGAAGATGTACTGTGTAGGGATTCGCTAGTTCGATGTTCGGGAGAAATAAGGCATGAAGTAGCAAGATATTCTGAAGCCTGAAGATTCGGAGTGTCGGAGCTCCGAAGCTCCTAAGAGGCAATTCTTCGGAAGTTTGCCACTTTGGTGTTCGAAGGAAATGGGGTGAGGTGAAAGGTAAATCTCTAAAACCCAAAGTTTCGAAGCCTTGGAGGCCCGAAGCACAAGATAAGCTCCTATTTGTTATATTTGGGTCACAACATGTGGTCACGTGAGATGGGGGGGGCAAATAAAAAAGGCTAAGTGCCCGAATTTGTTTTTTGAAAATACAGAAGGGCTTAGAGAAGGATCCTGTGGGGTTTTTAATTTGTAGAGACCTACACCTAACGAAGTAAGGAAGGCTTGTAAACCTGAAGAGAGGATCCAACATAGATCCAAGGGCCAATTCAACTTTGACATGAAAGAATCCATGTTCAGGGATTGCATCACTGAAAATATAAATTGTTCAAATATCCATAACTTCTTGCTCAAAACTCATAATTGAGCATGGAAGTAGGCATGGGAAAGGTATTGAATAGTAGAAGATAATTGTTCACCCATAAATTGGATCTAAATAGTCAATTTCTCAGGAAATCAACATAAAAGAAGTTTGATATATTAATGAATCTGAATGGTTCACGTTTACATGAAATTATTGAGAACAGTTAGCCTAACAAAGTTTTGTCGGCTGCACATTTTTGCACAATCAACAGTTTCCAGAACCGAGCGGAGTTATCAAAAAGTGCAGAGAAATGGATGATACACAAGAGGCTTACAGTAAAGAATATCAAATCAAAGAAGTTGGCTATGGAAGGAACCAACTCCAATGGACATGGAGGAGGAAAGGAGGAAGACATAAATCTGGCTGAGACCATTAGAAAATTGTAGATGGATGTTCATAGCCACAAGGATGGTAATGCAAGGCTTATGAAAGATAAGGAACAATAGGAAGACTTCAATATGAAGCTAATGAAAATCCTACACAAAATTGAAAATAATTTGGATAAGGAGAATGGTTCCAACAAATCAGGAATCCATGGGACCCTTGAGGAAAAAGGAAGATCAAGGAGTGATAGAAGACATCACCATAACTCCCAAAGGCATTCCAATAAGAGAGAACATAGCAGCTCAAGTCCATCCCTTGTCAGGAAGCATAGGAGGTCCGAGGTGGATGAGTTGAAAGGAGAAATGAACAAGATAAAACCTCCTACTTTGTATGGAGAGCACAAGAAAGATGAATACGTCGAGACATGGTTGTTGGGCATGAGAAAATATTTCCAACTGCATAATTATTCTTCTCATGCGGAGGGAATAATTTATATCTATTGGATAAAAGGAAAGACATCCATGTGGTGGGATCAACTTGTGTAAGTGCAGCACATCAAAGAGAAAAAGGTGACTTGGAAGGAATTCAAGAAGCATTTTGAGAATAAATACTTAACCAAGTGGTATTATGACAAAAATATGAAAGATTTATTTGAACTCAAACTGGGCAGCATGACCATTGATGAGTATGAAAGGAGATTTTTAGAAATGTTGAAGTATGTCTCCTTCATCAAAGATGAGACAGTTAAGATCTAGAGATATTTGAGTGGGATGCCATCTTTTATCAGTGATAAAATTCAATATGATGATCCCAAGACTTTGGAGGAAACCATAAGGAGAGCCAAGTACTTATACGATTAGCATAAAGGAAATCCTACTTTCTAAAGAGCTTGGGAATACAATAAGAATTTTAAGAGGAAACAAAGGCAGAAGGGGAACAAGCCATCATTTTTCAGAAACAACGCTCAAGGATAGCCATCTTTTAGAGAGCACAAAATGGCTGAGGTAGGTGGGAAAAGGCCAAGGTATAAACCCATTCAATGTTGGGGTTGTAAAGGAGACCATAAGTATAGAGATTGTCCTCACAAAAGTGACAAAGTGAGAGTTTTCCATAATGTACAACAAGCAAAAATAGTGGAGGACATGGGCATAAGTGTATTAAGGATCTATGCAACCCTTGACAACAAGCAAGATGAGTTTCAATCAGACATGATTGAAGTAGAAGGTATGATCAATAACCATTCCTTTACTATTTTAATATATTCATGATCTAGTCATAACTATATAGATCCTAAGGTAGTGGAAAGATTACATTTTCCAAGAAGCAAGCATAGGAAATATTGGCTGGTACAGCTGGCTACATGAGCCAAGAGAAAAGTTGTTGAACTGGTTAAATCATGTCCAGTGGACATGAATGGGCTAAGTACCAAGGCATATTTGAACATCCTGCCATTGGGTTCATATGATTTTCTAATTGGTATATATTGGTTGAAACAACACCATGTTGTCTTAGATTGTCATAACAAGGCATTTACTTGTCTGAATGAGGAAGGGAACCCAATAATAGTCCAAGGAATTGCTAAGATAGTTACTGTCCGAGAGATCTCAGCAATGCAACTAAAGAAGTGTTATAGGAAGGGATGCCAAATATTTGTAGCTCATATGGAGGAAGAACATAAGGATAAGGTGCCAAATCTGGAGGATCATGCAGTCCTAAAAGATTTTGAGGATGTGTTCAAGGAGATACAAAGACTACCCCCAAAGAGATATATTGATTTCTCTATAAACTTTGTTGGATTATTGAGAGGGGGGTTGAGTTAGTAATAGAGCAATCCAATCCTTTTCAACCATGTTAGCGACATTTCTTGTCTTGGGCCTAAGAGCATCCACGTATGCAGGTTTCACGAGGAGTGCCCAAGCGCAGCGCATAGAAGAAGTCTCGTTCAGACATTAAATCAAGCAAGTGGGAAAAATTATAGTGTCAACGGTCCTGATCCATCCACATGAGTAGATCAGCGGTTGGCGGGAAATCGCAGATAACAGAGTTACGCCGAGATTAGCGCAAACAGATCGCGCCCATATTGTATACAGGGAAGAATAGTAGGCGTCCATCCAAGGGATGCGTGGCGCGAGATCTAGTCACGTCGGTTTTTTGGGAGTCGCGAGTTCAAAGGGTGAAGTTTTTATGTCGTTGTACATTTCGAAACCCCGAACCCTGAAACGCTGAAAGAGCCCAAAGGCAGGCCCACAATATCGAGGAGCAGCCTCAGCCGTCCATCCAAAGGGGACACCTGGCGGCCAATTGAGCCATCTCGACGTTTCGTCCATCGCGACCCCAAACCGCAAGGAGCAGCTCTGTCATTTTCCCGATGCGCGAGGTGACATGAGCGTCCATGACTCGGGCCCACAATATCACCGAGTGAGTCAGGACCGTCAGATCTGAGAGGGACGCGTGGCACCAGATTAAGACATCTCGTCGTTTCTCTCATCGCGATTTCAAAAAGCAGGGATTAGCTCCTTCCCATTCGTGAACGTCGAAAGTGCCTTGGGAATAAGCACGTGGTCACAGCCCGTGGTCACTTAGGGAAAGAAAGGAGCTGTATAAATAAGGCCAAAGGCATCGAGTTTAGTTACATAGAGGATCATTGCGATCTCTAGGCATCATCGGATCCGATCTCAATACCATTTCTCACTCGGAGTAAATGAAGGCAAGAAGGGGTGGTTGAAACCTCTCCTCATTCATTAGGTGCGAAGTATGGAGGGCCTGGCAAGCGGTCTGCTTGAGAGGGTCCTGTGTACCATTTCTTCCAAAAAATCCAGGTCGAGTCTTCGACCAGCCGGAGGAGGTCTGTGCACGCTAACTCGGCTCTTAATGGCTCATCTACTTCCCTTGCAGGAGCCATGCGCAGTTAAAGTGGCATCTAACAAAGAATAGCCATCCAAATTTGGCCGAGGGGACACCAAATCTTGGGTGCACGATCGGCCAGAGTCTGCATGCACAGACTGTTAGAATACATGCAGATGCAATGTTTTTAATGCAACATCTTATTTTTGTTGTTGTTGTTGTTTTTGAGTATATGTAGGCATTTCCACCATTTTTGTAAAGGATCGATGGTTGATCTAGGCTCCCGATTGTAAATTTTTGAGTCAGTGCTGGTCGCTTTGGTTAATGTATAAGGCATTGGATACTTCTTACTTTATGGATGTCAGCCTCTTTTTCCATCTCTTTGTCTATTGTGTTAGAACAACTCAGAATTGGAGGATCCAGTCGAGTTGCGCTGTTGTAGGATGATGTAGGTTGGATCACTGCAACGGTCGCAGCGTTTCTAATCAGTTCTTGTGTTTTCTCAGCGCTAGAATGGCTTGGAATTGGAGGATCCAGTCGAGTCACCCCTCAGCTCCTTGAAACTCTAGACCAAGAGGATCTTGGCTTCTGAGTTTTTCTTCCTCAAGCTTCTGAAGGCCTGTTGACCGAGGCAGTCTTGCTCACCCTTCTCACAAGTCTTCCATCTACCACCCTTTGAGAAACCTACTGACAGAAGTTGGATCAAGACCTCCCTTGATTTCTACATACCAGACCCTGGTTCCCGTGTCAATGCTTCTTTCCTGGGTCTCTTTCCATTTTACCACCCCCATTCATTAAATAGTGACATAAAAACTGATGGGCGTCGAGCTCTGCTCCTACAATAAATATAGGAGTGACTTCCATCACCAACAAACCACAAAATTCAAGTGTTATAGAATTATCATACAACAGTTGTAGAGTAAATAAAAAATGAACAAATGAGCAATCATACACATACACAATACATCGATGTTTTACGTGGAAACCCAAAGTGGGAGAAAACCACATAAATGTTTTTTCTTATATGTCTTTAAGAGTTACATTCATTGGAAGCACCAACTTCCTTTGTTTTCTAGCTGCAACTAGAAGGAGGTTCCAACCCCCTAGTTTCTCAGGCTACAACCTGAGGGAAGCTCCAACTCCCCAATTCTCTGGCTACAACCACCTATGTTCTTCGGATACAACCGGAAGGTGGCTACAACCACCTGTCCTTGCCCCGTCCAACCACCCTGAAATATAAATGCTAAATGTAGACAACCTGTCACTGTCACTGAATCAACCACTGCCACTGTCAACCTGTCACTGTCAACTTGTACCAATAACCTATAACAACCTGTACCAATTAACCTGCACCAAACAACCTGTACCAAACAACCTGTACCAATAACCTGAACCAACATGTACCATGCATCAATTTCACATCAATTATGACTCATCAAGATGTACCAACATAATCAACTATACACCTCATGTATGTGCCAACTTATCAACTACTTGTCTCAACCATGTACCCAACATGTACCTCAACCATATACCAAAGACATACACCAATATAACCATAAAAAAATCATCACTCTATCCATAAACCAAATATAATAAACCCTTACATCAAACCATGTCCCACAACCTCATTGTTATGTAGCATCAAGCTAAACCAAAAACTTCAGCAACACATCACAACTAAAAGACCAATACCCATATGCCAAATACCAACTGTATCCCTAAACAAATCTAATATATGAAGCAATACTGAACATCGAATACCATCTCAAGAGTTAAACCCTAGCTCACAAAACATATCTCAAACAAGATGTGCCATATCTCTCATAAATATACCCTAACCATGTTGTTGCCATGATTTTTCTGCCGCACTTTTTCTGCCGCGATTTTTCTGCCGCACTTTTTCTAGCTTTATTTTTCTTCCGCACTTTTTCCGCCACGATTTTTATGCTGCAATTTTTTCGTCACACTTTTTCTTCCGCACTTTTCCTACCACACTTTTCTCTATCAATAATACCTACCCAAATAACCTTTCACAAAATAGATATTCAATGATATTCAATAGGTTCAAGTGTGATTAAATGAGAGAGCCTTGCCTCTTATTTATACTTTCATGTAGCATCCCACTTTCCTTATTTTAGGGATTTCTCCATTAAATTTATCATTTAAATAATTTATTTTGCAAAGACTTTGACTTTTTGGGGCTTCTAGATGACTCATGAGGGTTCTCCAACTTCACATGGCCATAACTCTCTAACTGTGAGGAGTTATGTGACGTTTCACATACCACCTGAAATGGCATGACATGTACTATCCATATAGAATAATATTACTTGCAAATATATAAAAATTCATATGATTATCCATCAAACAAAGTTGGGTCCATTACCCAAACCTTTGTTCTACCAGAATTCGCTACCGAACTTTCTTCAAGGGTTGAAATCAATGGAAACTAACCCAATTAATCAACAATCTCCCCCTTTGGCATTGATGGAAACACTCTGATGCAATACTGGATTCATATCACTGATTCTCTCCCTGTTACCATCGCTCCCCCTGGAACCATTCCTCTGTGCTCTTTCTCCAAGCAATCTTATATTTGCATCTGATAAATATCTCCCCCTTTGTCATCAATGACAAAGGTATATTTCCATCCGAGGTTGCTCCCCCTGACTGAACTCTTCCTAAAACTGATCTCCCAACCTGAAATGTCCTATTTATGGTGCTTCCTCATGTAAATCTAAGACATATAAGATAATCATTCAAAATAATTCACTTTGGAGTATAAATTACTTCGAGTCTCTGGCGAAGATACTCAAAGGCTTCTCTTGAAATGGTTTTGTAAAGATATCTGCCACTTGTTCTTTTGTGCCCACATATTCAACTCTGATGTTCTTCTCTGCAACCTGTTCCCGTAGAAAATGATAATTAATTGGAATGTGCTTCGTCTTGGAGTGCATCATCAGGTTCTTTGAGATACTGATGGCGCTTGTATTATCACAATAGATTGGAATGGGCTCGTGATACTCAAACTGTATATCTTTCAGATTTTGTTTCATCCATGAACATCTGTACAACATGTTGCTGCAATATACTCTGCCTCGGCTGTAGATAAGGATATTGATGATTTTTTCTTGCTTATCCATGATACTAAACACTCACCCAATTAGAATGTTGCTCCACTGGTGCTTCGTCGATCATCAATGAAACCTTCCCTATCTGCATCTATGTAAGAAATAAGTGATAGATCCTTTCCTTTTGGATACCATAATCCAAACTCTTATGTTCCTTTGAGATATCTGAAAATTCTCTTCACTGCTACGACATATGTTTCATTTGGTGCTGCTTGAAATCGTGCCATTTGTCCAACTTCCTGCATTACATCTGGTCTAGATGTTGTCACATATAATAAGCTACCAATCATTAACCTATATTACATCTGGTCTGTAGACTTTGAATCATCATCTTTTCTCAACTTGCAACTGGTTTGCATAGGAGTGGTAACTAGTTTGCAATATTCCATTTCGAACCTCTTTAGCATTTCTTTGATATACTTAGTTTGAGAAATAAAAATGATTTGGTTGCTTTGATGTATCTGAAGACCCAGAAAGAAGGATAGTTCTTCGAGTAATGACATTTAAAACTCATTCTACATGTCCTTTGCAATTTTTTGGCTTAACCTGTCATCATTTCTTCCAAAAATAATATCATCAACATAAAATTCAATTAATAAAATACTATCTTGAGTTACCTTGATGTAGAATTTGATGTATGCACTTCCTTTTTTGAACCCTGCCTACTATAGATATTTATCCAGTCTAGAGTACCATGCTCTAGGAGCCTATTTTAGACCATACAAGGCCTTCTTCAATTTACACACATAATCTACGTTATCTGACAACTGAAATCATTCTGGTTGTTCAATGTAGACTTATTCTTCAAGTTCCCCATTCAAATAAGATGATTTTACGTCCATCTGATATACTTTAATATTCTTGGAGCAAGCATAAGCTAAAAGAAACCAAATTTCTTCCATTCTAGCAACAGGGGAAAATGTCTCTTCAAAGTTGATTCCTACAACCTATGCGTATCCTTTACATGCCAATCTAGATTTGTTTCTTGTAACATGTCCATCTTCATTCAAATTATTTTTGAATACCCACTGTGTGCCAATCACATTCATATTATTTGGTCTTGGAACCAATTCCCAAGTGTCATTCTTCTCTATTTGATCCAATTCTTCATCCATGGCCTTATTCCAAAATTCATCCTTGCTGGCCTCTTCAAAACTGTTTTCTTCAATCATAGATGAGAGTGCTAGGTGCGTTTGTTCTGGTGAACAGATTCTTCTTCTAGTCTCAACTCCTGCATCTTTGTTTATGATAATCTGATCTGAAGGATGATTCTTCTGTACTTGTTTGCTAGGTGTCTTTGGAGACACTTGCTGAACTTTTTATTCTACTTCTGTCTGATCCTCTTCATCTTCCCCTTCTACTTCTTCTTCATCTTTTGCTTCTTCTTCGTAAATTTGTTTCATTGATTCATTTTCTTCTTCCTTTAATCCTCATCCACTTGTTTCATCAATTGTTACATTGATGCTTTCCACAACTTTTTTCAACCTCATATTCTAACACTTGTATGCTTTCCTTATACTTGAGTAACCAACAAGCAATCCTTTGTCCACACGAGAGTTAAACTTTCCCATTCTTCCATATTCTCTTTTGATGTAGCATTTGCTTCCAAATACTCTGAAGTGCTTCACATTTGTTGGTCTTCCTTTCCATAGCTCATAGAGAGTTTTTCCAATGTTGTTTCTGAGCATTACTCTTTTTTGAATGTGAACCGATGTATGCACTACATGTGTCCAAAATATATCTGTCAATTTGGATGTCATTTTCTGTTATAACCCTAAATTGCACCATACATGCATACTTGGCATCAGGCCATCTTACTTGCTATTTTTGCCAAGCCTTCACTAAGAAAATATTCTTAAAAACCACATTTTTGAAGATGTACGCGCCCTGCACCATTACTTCCTGTGTACACACTCTTTATACACCACTACAACTTGTGTATGTATGATAGCTGCACCATTACAGCCCGCGTATACTCGCAAAATTTGTAAAAATTAAAAAGTTGCAAGGAATTCATTGAGATTACGGGCTATTGGGTAGTTTCCCAACTGTCCCACCACCTATAGCCCATCACCCAATCGAATAACCATATTTTTGTCATATAAAAGGAGGTTTTGGGGTCCCATTCCAAAGATATGCATAAGAACAGTGAAACTCTGCCCATTTCACTTTCCCCACTTGCCCCAAGAATTTGCAGCCACATTGTGAGTTTTGAGCCATAATTCCCTATTCTTGCCCTTTTTCCTCATTCATAACCTTATGCCATTTCCCTAGAGAGAATTGTTAGAGGAGAAATATATGTGGAAGACATTGGAGCTTGGTGAAGAGGATCCCGGACCAGGTTTGAGGAGCAGTCGCCAATCTCATTTGTAAGTGAGTTTGTGAGATTAATATAAAGAAGTACTTTTTCTGTCCTGCCATATGATGTGTTCAATATTTAAGTTTGATTTATATTTTATTATGACATCTAACCCACTAATTCATATATAAAATGCATGTTCATAGTTCTTTGTTTGTTTGTTTATCAATACAGGTCGGTCTTGGGAGGATATTTGTAGTCAAGGAACAACCAAACGAAAAAGGATCGACATCGGACGCAAAGTTTAAGGTAGAGTTACCAGATCCTTATACTTTGTATTTTATGCATGAATGTGGGGTATTGTCGTGGTAGTTGTTAAAAAGTAGGAGACTTTAGACGGTTATATTTTCCTGCACGTTGAACCCTAGTGTAGTTCATAGGGGGTTTCCTGCTATAGTAGAATTGGTGACCATAATCGGGAAGCCTCTAGGGTTTTTAGGGGATATCGTTTTGGGTGTTTTAATTAGTTTTGATTACCTTTTTTGAGTTTTCTATAAGTTGTTGTGTCTTTGAGGGATTCTGGTTTGCCATACCAGTACTCTTTGCCTTGTCAGCCTTGAATTTTAGTTTTCTTTTTGAGAAGTTACAGAGGTGTACGCGGCCTGCAGTGGGCCTACACGCGTACATACATGCCCTACCTTTGGACAACCCACATACATACGCAGGCTGCTTAAGTGTCAGTGGCATGTCTGTGTCAAGAAAGTCAACCTCTTCCCTGATTGAAGTCATACTTCTCAGGGGTTTTCTTGATCTAGTCCTGGTCTCTGTTGTTACAGTCTTTAGCCTGGTTTTGATGTCAGTTAGCTTATTTCTTTATCAACATTTCTTGTGTTTTCTTAGTAAGGGTTTGAGACGAGTTAGTGAGTCTTTTCTGATCAGTTTGTTTAGTATTGTCAGTGACTCCCTGCGATCCGCAGTAGACCTGAAGTCAATTTTTGGTATTGTATTGTCTTCACTTTTTCCCTTTCACTTTCTTTAGAAGAAAAGAAAAAGAAGTTATTTCAAGTTTCTTATTTTGAAGCATAAAAAAAAAAATATTTCATTTCTTTGTTTGGTAAGTAGTTAGGTTAGTTATCTTTGCTTATCAGGAGAAAGAGTGTTTTCTTAAGCTCTTTACTGAATGCTTAGAACACTTAAGTAGCTTGTAGTCGAGTGAAATCTTGTTTTGGGTTTTTCTTTTAAAAGATCTTAGAAAAAGTAGTTACGAAAAGTTGGTTAAAGAGTGTAAATTTGCAAATCTTTATTTGTCGAAATGAAGTAGTTTGCTTTTAGTTTCATTTAATGCTCTTCTCTTTCATCTCTTAAAATACACCACTAGTTTCATTTTTGTTTCCTTGACTTTAATACAAACCACTTAAAATTAACGCTTAATTAAAATTTCTTAGACTTTATGTTTGTAGGGTCCATCAACTAGTCTAGGCTAAAGCCTTGATTTAGGTTGGAGAGGAAACTTTTCAAGGGTACAAAAACAAACATACGAGTCTGTGTTAGGGAGTGTAAAAAGTCTAGTAAACGTGAAACTTATCTGGGATCCCCCTCTAACACAGGGGCTAAACACGAGGTCACGTACGGAAAGGTAGTGGAGATAACCCCTCCAAAGCCGGACCAAGCGTAGTGGGGAACTTTTATTGGATAAATCCATAAGTGCGGACACAAACCGATCTCCCTAGATCCACCTGGATCTAGAACAAAGCAAGACAAAATAATACTCTTTCCCTAAATTTTGACTATTGAATGAACTAGGAGGCAAGAACAAGTTACATACCTTATAATCGCTTCCTATGGTCTTTTTTGCTCCTGTTTTACTCCAGTGCTCTTGTGCAGTCAAGACCAAGACAACACAAACCAACCAAAGTGAAGAAAGCACAATCTATTCAACAGTCAATCTATGTATATAATCAAGGAGTTATACAATAAAGTGGAAATAACTTTATGCGAAAGGGACATATTACTGTATCATATTAATGGAAAGTAAAGATTACAACCTGAGCCTTGATGTCACAAACTTCCTTTCGATGACCCTTGACTCTAACACACACACTTTCTCACTTGTATGAAGAAAATCAACTCCTTAAGATGAACTTGATGGAGTCTTTAAGTTGTTGTAGTATCAATCCTTCACACAATCCTTTTTACTAATTCTCCAATGAATCTCTTACTTGTTTGCTTCTACTTCTTGCTTCACCTTTTCCATGAGAATTCACTCAATATATAGGAGAGAATGAATTAGTTACTTAGATAAGAATGATCCCAAAATATCAGGGAATCCAGTACTAGGATAACCATTCGAATGCCATCTCATCCTTCTAGAAGATTCCCTTATAGAAGCTTCGAGAATTCATCTTTTTCCTTGCTTTAGAAAGAGTTCACACCCTAGTAGTTCAACACAGTGCGAACTTCTCACACTCCGGCTTAAGGTAGCCTGCGAGAATCATGCATTCTCGCAGGCAAATATACTAGCATCCAGCGAACCTCCTTAAAAAATGATATTTCTGGAAAGAGAAGAAAGTAACTTTTCTCAGGAGAAAGTTCTTATGAAGTGCCTGAGTACACCATCATCAATACATCATCATGACGACCAAAATCATGGATAACACACACTGAAATAGCAGTAAACATATACATGCAACATATATAGGAAATACCCATAAATATAAAGACAGTTATAAACACACATAGGATAAATCCATAAAAATAAACATGTAAATAATAATGCAGCATGTAAATTTATCACACAATTGACACTTATCTTGGTAATAATATCACCAACTGCGTGCATACCTTCCACGAACCTCCTAGCCTTAGACCACACTTCTCATCACTCTCAGCAGTGGGTCACCCCTGAGCTAGGACTAAACTCCACCTGGGTAAAGGGATTATTAACCAAGCTAATGGCTCATAGACAACAGGAAAGAATCCATCACAGGTGCCAACTCAAACTAACAGCCTACAATCCCTCATTCCCCAAATGCCCGTCTCACCCCAGAAAGTGTCCCTTCTCTACTCAACAGTCCTTCGAATGCCCCACTTCCTTTCCATGCTTCAACAACAAGCTGGAAAGGAAGTCTCAAAGGCCTGTAGTTGCAGTTTAGCACCTTCAGGAAATCAATTCCCAACAATTCTCTCACCCAGAGAGAAATTTCTCAAGGGCCCGACAACCTGCTTTTTTAGTCTCGCTCCCAAGCTAACCAACTACATGAACATGTATGAGTATGGATACAGTTTAGGTATAATGATAGGAATGTATGGAAGATAGATGACTGAGTGAGTGAGTGATCATGGAACAATGGTTGAATCCCAAAAGGAATGATGGATGAATGGTGGAAAATGAACTTAGTCCCAACAATATGTATGCATGTCCCCAACTTGACACTTTTCATGTTGGAAGCTACTTTGGCCCACTTGTTCCCAACTTTGGAACTTAGGATAAAATAATTATCCATACTTTATATTTTAAGAAATATTAATATAATATTCTTTTTTGGCTTAAGCTCCCTAGCTTATCCATTTTCCTTAAGTTTTAGCCCCTACCCTTTCCCTAACTAGTGGAGTTTAGTCCCCCATCTCTTTTATCGTGGTCGGTCTGCGCACATCGATGTATTTTATATTAATGATGAGACATATACAATAATAGGCGCACTAGCCTTTAACATCTAGGCTTTCTGACCTAATTCAAAACATAAGCATCCTAGATTATAATAACTGGCTCACCAGCCTATAAAACATAACATTACACAAAGGCTCCATGGCTTCAACATAGCGCGCACTTAAGATGATGTGCGCAGTATCCTGGAATGTGCACACTTCATCATTTTACTACGCAGTACATGTGTGCACTATGCCATGAAAGGTTCATACAAAAATGATATCAAAACAGCTCACCAACTTACATGCATTTGTATTTACATTTACAATTGGGTTCGGCCTAGGGATATTACATTCGTTTTTACACTTTCTTCGAATTTTTAGCCAAAATTGCTATCTCCTAAATGGAGAAAAACTAGGAAATCTTCAATAAGAAAAATTTGTTTGGATTATTGAGGAAATAAAATTCCGACTAGGATAAATTTTCTAAATTGGTGATCTGAGGTCCCTTTGCCTCCTATGAAGATCCCAAAAAATCCCCCAAAAGTCTCCTATAATAGTGGATTTTGGCCTATTTTTGCATCTAAATTCCAAACCCTTTGGAATTTGGAAAAATGCTCAACTAATTTTTTTCATGTATAATCCCATTACTCACTATCCATATTTCATAAGCAATAAGGATGCTAGCAATGAGTATCACCCTATCCTTTAAAAACCATTAACTTGCAATTTCTAGAATTTTGGAATTGAATTGGCCATTGACTCTCATTGGCACTTTTATGGTCATGCTCACTGCATACTTACCACTAAAATTTTACTTGAATCTAAATTAATCTACTCTTGTTATGGCCAAAATGATATTTTGGCTCTAGGTTGGATTTTTTTTTAAATGTATATTTATCTTGTTGATGTGGCATCCTTGCTAACATTGAA
The DNA here is from genome assembly GCA_010110895.2 of Picea sitchensis. NCBI lineage: Eukaryota > Viridiplantae > Streptophyta > Pinopsida > Pinales > Pinaceae > Picea > Picea sitchensis. The sequence continues at coordinate 8,346 of SNQJ01S0015099.1, read as the reverse complement.
TGACATGTGACTATTGATGTGGAAGAGGGGTCGTATGTGTCATCCTCCAATATGGACATGCCATCTCCCTTGCCACCTAAGATACTATGTTAGTGCTACATGGCCCCTCTTTACCTTTCCTTTTTCACTTTATTTTACAAACTTTATTAATTGTGGGCCATTTGTACTGCATTGTCCTTTTTCTGCCACTTAACATTATCCAAGGCATGGATGGGATAGAGGGTCATGCTCTACCCTTGCACCCTCCACCTAGCACTCTTGGAGTTACTTCACACACACCTAGGATTTATTTTTCCTAAGGTTTTTCCTTGTTTATTAGTCATAATTAGTCATTATTCAGTCTCCTATATTTTAGGGAAGAATATTCCACCTGGAGAATATTCTCTTTCAATTGACACTTTAGTTTGACTAGTTGAGTTGAGTTTAGATGTTGCATTGATTTTGTCACCATGAAACATTTGGATCATCACCACGCTAATGTGAAATTGCCTTGGGATCATCACTAGATTGACGCATTACCCTTGATTCCCTGAGATAACTCCTCACTACTCTTTGTTCACTCAGTTAATTGAAGACTAGTTGACTAGTTAACTCAACTAGGTGACAGTTCACTCTCGTAACTCTTAGAGACTAGACTAGGTGGAAGTTTACTCCCGTAACTGATGGTGTATGTCCAGATCACTCTAGACTACCATTATGGCTCATTAATTACTCATGTATCCTATATCTATTGTAAATTATTTACTCTTTGAGTGTGGAATACGGTTAATGAGAATTCTTTTATTCTTTCTCTCCTTCTTCTTCCTTCTCCAATTCTCTCTGCAAATGTGTGTATTATTGTTTAGCTATATCTATTCTATGTAGGTTCAACACATTTACATGGTATCAAATCCAACGAACTGCTAAGCAAAAGCTACACCAAATTGTTTTGCAGGTACAAAAGATCGAAGACAACAAAAAGATGGATTATTTGCCAGAAATACTTCTCATGCCTCGTAACTATTTGGAATGGAAGCCAAAAAGTTTTCTTATTCTTAGATGCAGAGGCTTGTACCAAATAACTATGGCAATGGAAGTAGATCCTAATTCTATTGATGAGAAAAATGATTTTCTCAATAGACAAGTTATGGCCATAGGATGGATTCTCTCATTTATTTCTCCTGAAATTCTCCACCAAGTATGTGATGTCACACAAGACTTCACTCCAAATGAATTATGGACCAGATTGGAGGTTCTATTTGGGAATAAATAAGATTGTGAATAATGCATGTTGGGGATTGGAAAGATAGATCCAGAAGAGAAACCATCAGAAGATCAAGCCTCTTATTTTCAAGAGTCTTCTACAAAAGTATTTGCAGAAATTTGTATTCCATTAATTGAAGATGATTTCTACTCCATTTCAGATTTTTTTTCTGAAATTCATGTGGAATATATATGGCATGCATCTCAGGAATCACATGCAGACTCTTTTGCATGCACAATGCATGCATCTCAGCAGACAAAAAGGGAGTCGTGCACATCAGACTCAAATATGATATTTTCTTAGCACAATTTGTAGAAACAAATTGGATATTTGAATTCCTCTCGGGAAAACATCCAATTTCAAAAAACCAATCATCTGAAACGGAGTCCGGGAAGTGAAGTTATGATCATTTCAAAATCAACAAAATTTCAGCATTTTTCTGGAAATGGCCGCACGGTTTTCAAAATTTCATCCAAAATTTATTTGGATATTTTTAATTACAATAAGATAAAGTGGATATGTGTGGATCTCAATGGTGCATATACTTCATCATATCCGTGCAGACATCTACATATTCAACAAAATGTTCAACGAGCACAAACTTTCACAGTTGCGAGGTCTTCTTGGAGTGAAGGACATGGTTGCTTAGCAACTGTTTTTTGTTCCTTCTCATTTTTTTTATTATGCATTGTAATTTGAGAGGGGATTTTGTTCCCACGTGGTTTTTTCTCTTTCCTCGTTTATTTGTATCTTTTTTATTTGGGTACCTAACATGGCCTCGTAGCTGGGACCCGTTCTTTATTTTCACCATAGTGATGTTCAGGGGGGTCTTGGAGTTACTTCACACAGACCTAGTGGAGTTACTTCACACACACCTAGGATTTATTTTTCCTAAGGTTTTTCCTTGTTTATTAGTCATTATTCAGTATCCTATATTTTAGGAGAGAATATTCCACCTGGAGAATATTCTCTTTCAGTTGACACTTCAGTTTGACTAGTTGAGTTGAGTTTAGATGATGCATTGGTTTTGTCACCGTGCAACATTGGGATCATCACCATGCTAATGTGAAATTGCCTTGGTATAATCACTAAACTAGCACATTACCCTTGATTCCTTGAGTTAACTCCTCACTACTCTTTGTTCAGTTAGTTAACTGAAGACTAGTTGACTAGTTAACTCAGTTACGTGACAGTTCACTCCCATAACTGTCTCAGAGACTATACTAGGTGGCAGTTTACTCCCGTAACTATTGGTGTGTGTCCAGATCACTCTAGACCACCACTATGGTTCATTAGTTACTCATGTATCCTATATCTATTAATGTAAATTATTCACTCTTTGAGTATGGAATACGATTAATGAGAATTCTTTCATTCTTTCTCTCCTTCTTCTTCCTTTTTCAATTATCCCTACAAATGTGTGTATTATTGTTTAGCTAGATATATTATTTGCAGGATCAACACATTTACAAGCACATTATCCCAAGTTGATGTGACTAGAGGGGGTCCCATTTCCAACATCCATTTACTAGCACATATGTTCCCCATGCTAGATCTTGTATCAATGACTGAGATTTATTATAGGGCTATAACATGTCGTCAATTCAAAAATGTCTCGTAACTCCATAATTGTGCATTTCCCTCATAACACCTGGGGAACACATGTCATCCTAGAAGTGGTTACGAGAGATAAGTGCATGGTTGAAAAACCACCCTCCATGCCTCTTTAAATCGCTTTTTCCAACTTGGGTGCCCTGCCACCATGGAACTTGCATTATGGCTATCACCTGTGCACCTTGAATCCATGTGGCATAGCTTGGAACTTCCACGTCACCTATACTGGTCCACACAGATAGTATGGGTCCATATATATATATATATATATATATATATATATCAATGTTTCTCCATAGATATACCATGGAATTTCTAGGATTATATTCCTTAGATGGATTTGATCCTTGTACTAGCCCAATATGATGTTGCTTCAACCATTAATCTCTGGATTTAATCCAGAATTAGGGATTTTTCCAATTTTAGGATTTGCCTCAATTCTTACACAGTTCAAACTTACAATTTCTTTAGTTTCCTTACAACACTTTATTACCAACATATAAACTATGCTATCACTCTATATAGGTAATTTCAGACCCATGATTTTTTCAATTGAAACCTCTACACTATTTTCCACATAGATATTTTATCAAACACTTAGTATGCAACCTATAATTTTCTTCCTCTGCAAGCCTTAGTTTATGGCCTATAAATACCCAATGTTGTAACCTCACTTTGATACCACTTTCTAACACACCCAACCACCCTTGTACATTGTTGGGGTAGTGGGGTACTTCAAATTCCTCCCATCCATATTAAAATTCCATGCTCTCATACCACTTTGTAATGTATGCAACCACCCTTATACATTGTTGGGATAGCGGGGTACTTCAGAATTCCTCCCATATGTATTAGAATTCCATGCTCTAATAATATAATCCTATATATCCTACTTTTAATGAATTAATGCATGCAATATGATAAGCAAGATTATACAGTTATAATTAAATCATTCACAGTTACAAATGCATATTATACATGTAAAATAACAACATTTAAATTCATAATATACACAACATTAACTCAACATAAATACAATGAACTATAACACCTATCTTTATGGAAATAAGACACCAATTAGTTGTAGATGAAGGACGTTCCATCCACCCATAGGCTCACAGTTGCACTTAGTCGTTCTACAATGGGCCACCCCTATACTAAGGCTATGATTACACATAGAAATTTTTTTCCTATGGAAAACTCTAGTCCTTTCACACATCCTACTTTTCCCAATATTCACAAGTGCATAAACTTATACAACAATTTCAATCCACCAGCTCTCTCTCCCCTTTAACATGCACAAACCAAGGAATGAGATCCCCTTGTTTACCACATAATCCCTTGAGTTATCCCACTTCTCTTCAAGGCTCCATCACAGGTGAATTAAGAAATATATCTACTAGGGACTCCATGAATTATTGGTTGTAATGGAGTTTCTCAATGGCTATAATTTTCCTCTCACGTGGGAATCAATTTCCCCACATAATGATCATAACATACATACCCAAGATTATGTTACAGTCTTGGAATCTTAGCTCTCAGACAAGGCTTCTATTAGAATGATTGGAAAAATGCCACACAATAACCAAAAACCATGGGTTATATTTTCATGCCCACAACTAACCGTGTGTCTTCCCAAGAAGCCCATGTATCCAACTTGCAACTTATCTGAAGTTTGATATGACTTATGATAGTATAAGTTAAATGACTTAGGATTATGATGAAATAATATTATTTGGCTTTAGCCCCTTTGGGCCCCCTAAGCCCCCCTTTCATTCCTCTCTCATGGAATCATATCCCCCCATGTTTTTGTGCTTATTTTTCTACAGAGGATGATGTATTGTTATTTTTAACCTTCAATGTGAAATAGTTACATATTACATCGCTTAGCCCTCGACCATTCGTTATATACACAAATACACATTGCTAATTTGGGGATAAAAACTGGGGTGTTACATAGGTTCTTTCTTAGAACTCATAATCACTCTATAAATCTAAACCTCGATTTAGTCTTCAAGTCAAAACCCCGAGTCACTCCACTAGAAATATCCAACTCAATAGGAGTTTAAGTAAGAGGAAACTTCCAAAGGACTTGCAAATAATATGCTAGGTGTCAAACTAATCTAAAATGGATCATTATATAATTTGTCATTTATTTTGGTATTTTTTGGATGGAAAAATTGGAGTTATTGGCTTCTAGGGCCCATTTTAGGGGTAGTTTCCACTTTGGTGACTTTGGATCTAGAAACTTTTATAGCTTGTTTGATGCCTTAAATGGCCATTTTTTAGGTTAAAGCTTTGAGAGAATGTTCCCAGACTCTCAAGTTCAATGTTCTACACATCAAGAGATTTCTAACAACATAAATATCATCTTAATCATAGTTCATATAAGGAAGTTATGTCTCCCACAAGTTGACCTATCCTATTCTCCCACAAGTTGACCATGATACCATGTGGATGCCACATTGACTTCCATTACTTGCACATGTGGAGCTAGTTACATGTGGACTTTCAAGAATATTTTATAAGTTTCAAAACCCCAACCCTAATTAGGAGTTAAGGCATGAAAAAACCTTAACCCTAACCCTAAAACACTATCAAGACATTGTTAAATACTAGGTTGTTAGGATAGGAAAGGGTTCCATTCTTATTGTATTGTTTCTAGTTCCATAGTGGATAAAAGCATTTGGGAGTGGGATATTGAAGAAAAACAGAGGAAGTAGAAGATCTTGTATAAGCCATACAATCCAAAGTATCCATGGAAAATCCATAGTAAGTGCACTTTCTTTGTATTTTAATTTCATAATTGAGAAGAAAAGAGAAAGGCATAGACCTCACCTTCTAGTTGGGATTTTCCCATATTGGATTTTCCAAGGGACATCTTGTGCAGATGGTGTGTTATTTTTCTTATATTCTTTCATTTTAGTTTCAATTAATTTTAGTGTTTTGTGCGTTAAGCTAGTAATATTAAATTTGAAAGCTAAAGTAAAACATTGCATAATAGGAGATTGTAGAATATTTTCAAGTATGTTGTGACAAACTGTTCCATTGGAATATATATGGCAATTTACAAATCAAAAACCACTATCTCTTATACCATGTTGGAGAACTAGGGAATTTGTAAAAGTGAAGAGTGATAAATTCCAAGAAAATGTGGTATATAGAAACACCATTACACCATTGAATCACAAGTGAGCATAACTAAATATACAATGGATACCACAAAAAATTTCATAAAATTCATGATATATGAATCCATAAGATCATATAAATGTAGCCCAAAGTATAAATAACTTCCTTAGAATGAGGAATGCATAGTCAACTTTGATTTTGATCTAGGTGGATCTCGGTGGCCATCCACCTTTTCCACTAAATCAATGTTTCAAGCCTATGGTTTTATTAAACCATGATATTCACCTTTTTAACGAGGAATGTAATGTAATTCCATCTCTATTTGTCAATTAAAACCATCATGTAATGATTTCCTAGTACTCTTATGTACATTCCTACAACGTTAATGTACTAGATCTCATTAGAACTCCATAGTTAAGCGTTCTTGGGATATAGTAGTACTGGGATGGGTGACCTCTCGAGAAGTCCTAGTGTTTTACATGCCTATGGAATTTTGTAAACTTAGACCAATTTATCCCACATGAATCATGGGAATTATTCTCCTCTCACTCTCTCATATATAATCAAGGTGAATGTCGAGGTCCTTTGAGCATGCAATAGAGTGTGATGTAATGCTGGTGGAGATTGAGTGTAGATGGCATCTCTTTCTCTTCATAGATAAGCTTCCACAAATATAGCTATATTATTGTTATAACCCTAAATTGCACCACATATGCTTACCTGGCATCAGGCCAACTCATATCCCTTCTTTGCCAAAACTCTGCTGAACAACTCTTTGAAAATCCTCTTGTGTAAAGGCCCACGCGCCCTAACCCATTACTGCACGCATGTACATGCTGGATGACTCACAACAGCCCGCGTGTACCTACCAAAACACAAAAAAAGGAAAGTTGCCGATGAAACAAAAAGCTATGGGTCAGTTAACTGAAACTCTCGGCCATGCATGGCCGAGGGTTCGTCCAAAACCCTATCTCCTTCTAGCCTATAAAAGAAGGGGTAGGGGTACCATTTGGAGGAGGAAAAAATATAGCAAAGAAACTCTGCCCATTTACGTAATCCATTGTCCCAACCCTTTAGCCTTTCCTCATGCCAAAGGAGATTTAACGCAAAGCAGTTGAAGGACAGAAGAAGAGGATCCCAGGATCAGGTTCAAGGAGTGGTGGTTGGTCTCATCTTTTGTAAGTTGATTCACTTTATGTAATAAAGAGAATGTTTTTCTCGTCACAATACATGAGTTGTCTATGATTCGATCAGTTTATGTTTGATTTCTAACCCTTGAGTATAGAAGTAGCATGCATGCATAGTTGTTGTTTGTCTTAAGTGCAGGTCATCTTTGGAAGGAGCAGTGCAAACAAGTGATCAAGCACAACGGAGGATCTACATCGAACACCAGTAATAAGGTAGGTGGTCCTTTTCCATGCATTTACTGAGAAAAAGGGGTTTAAATCTTGGGATGTAGGTAAAAAAGTTGTTTCTATTCGGTCAAATTTGCATGCAACATCTTACCCTAACTTGCTAGTTCGTAGGGTGTTTTTCCCAACAACAGAATTGGCGACCGTACTGGGGAAAATACTCTTTAGGGTTCCTGGATTTATTTAAGTTTGGGTAGTTAAAAGACTAGGTTTTCTATTTTTCTTTGCCTATCTTTTTCTTTTATTTTTGAAAGGTTTGAGCTAGCAGGGAGTCTGGTTTTCCATAACATCTTTCCCTGACTTTTGCTTGACTGTATTTTTCGGGACACACAGAGGTACACACGGCCTGAACGCGTGTACCTGCACCCTATCCTCTGACAGCCCGCGTGTGAATGCTAGATGTAGAGATAGCAGTAGCGTGTAGGAGTTCAGAGAACCTTAGAGGAAGTCCTCCTCTTCCCTGTCAGAATCACACATTCTCAGGGGGGTTTTCTGGAATCCTGTCTGAGTCTTGCTTGATTTCAGTCCTATCTCAGATTATTTTTTTTTGCCTTATTATTTTTCCTAGCATTATTTGTTTTTTCTATTAGAAAAAGTATCCAAGCCTGCAAGGGATCCTAGTTATCAGTACCAGAGGCCTCTTCCTGGTCTGGACTGCCTATTTTCATATTTTTCCTTAGAATTTAGATATACACGCGGCCTGTAAAAGGTCATCCCACGTGTACACACTCTTTGTCTCTGTTCAGCACACGTTTGTACGCGTTTTATTTGAGTGACAATCGCATGCCTGTACAGGCTACTTTTTGTTTAGGGTGGGGCAGTCATCCCCTCTTTTGATAAGAAGTATTGCTCTCAGGTGTTTGAATCTATGTTTGAACAGTCAATAGCTTAGGATTCATCTTACCCTTAGCCTTCTTTTTCTCAGTTAATAGTTGACAGAAAAAA